>JAJJMC010018788.1:1123980-1170825 GCA_023531435.1 Papaver californicum
TTTTTTTTTTTTTGAAGCATGTTGTCTCTATTGTTAATGTGTTCATTCCAATCATGGTGGTTATCTTTGAAGTACTACTTACTTCAAACTGTTAGAGCATTGCTCGGTTGAACCCACCAAGCGTTGATATGTTAAGTTTAGTTGTCAAGTTTAGTGCAAAAACTCAAGTCGATCGCTTGAGTAGATTACTAAATTCAACTTCGTTAGGTTAGACTAGGAACATAAAAACATTGAGACTTTCTCTAGTTACTCATGAAGACGTGAAGACGTATCGAAGAGAACGAAGACATCATCCTTCAGTTTGAGGTTAATAACTACATACTTGACGTGTTCTATTTCTATATGTGTTCTTACAAGTCTTTATTCATTGAAAACATAACATACGAAGTCAAGATTGTTTAATGACTTTAGTATTGAGGACTTGTTCATTATATTATGATCAAAGTATAAAAAGGAAAGATATATTATAGTTGTTTCGACAACTTAAGTATATAAAGTTACAAGATATAAAATATTTATAGACTTCATATTTCCGACATTGCACTAATTGGTAACTTGTTTTTATTTAGTGTGTTGAATTTCCTAGTGAATCAATATCTTAATAATTATGTTAGAAAGCAATTTTAGAAACATAGTTTAAGGAAGTAGACTTGCAATCGAAAGAGGATTCAAGACCGTTCGTAAAAGTATGATCGATCCCTTGCGGAAAAGAAAGATCCCAGGAGCGATTCCAAGTCAGGATCGATCCCAGGACCGATCCTGACTATTTTTAACTTTTTTTTTTTTACATTTTCGATATGTTTACTATCTTCACGGGTTTCTGTAGACATCGAGATGTACACGAGTTAGATTGGAAATGTTTATAATTGTCTACATAATGTTTGAACATGTGCCAAACTCTAATATCTTATTTTTCAAGTATAATCCTTTAATGCTCAAGGAAAGATCATATAATATCGATTTTCAATATCATATATAGTATCAAAATTATATGTCATAAATTTCCAGAGGTTTGCGTATCTTTAGTGGATATATTAGTCAAGTACATGGATTGTTCTAGCTAATCTTATTTGTCATACTATGAGAGAAATCGATTATGAGTTGGAAAATGTTAAGTCTTTGCTAATTTTGGAAATATACATTTATTACATATCTTAAGGATTTTCGAAATTGGTAGATCTTGTTTCCAAACAATGCCTGGGTCATAACACTATAAATAGAGAGTCGTATATTCTTATAAACTTATCCTAGAACATACGATTGTCGTGTGGGAAATCTAACTTGAAAGAGAGAGGAGTAATCTAATTATATGAAACTTCTTGTGTTACCTTTCTTTTAAAGACTTCTTTGGAATAAAAAATCTTTAGTAGTGCCGTTAGAGAGAAATTAAGAATCACATTGCTTTAGTTTCTTTGTTTATTGTTTATATTTAAGAACTAACGATATAGTTATCTTCGATTGATCAACTTTATTCTATGGTCTTTCTCTTCTGATATAAGGCCACTCAAGTTTGTTTGAAGATTTGACTATCACATATTTAAGTGATTCTAGATCTATGGGATAAAACTCTTGATCAATCAATGTTAAGAGACTCCTTTCTATCTGTTTAATCAAGTTTCTTTGCATCGGTTACATTGAAGGTTGAAGATTTGAATAATTTTTTTTTTGTTATGATCTTTGTGTGACTTTCTGCGAGCTTGATTTTCTGGGATTAACAAGCTGTTTACTTCGATAAACAACAGACTTATGGAAGATCGAATAAATTTTCTAACGATATTTATTTTCTTGTATAGATCTTGTTCATCAAGATTGATTATTTTTATAATCATTGTCTTGGTTTGATCGTTTGACCGAGGGAGTTTATTAATATAAACAAAAGATCCTTTGCTCTACTTTATCACTGATCAAACGACTGATTTAGGTGATTGATAAGGAGATGGTTACTGGAACAGATTTAGTCATTTGTTGTTTTGGTTTACGATCCAAAGGAGTTAGGTACAAAAGTCTTCACAATGGGTGAAGCAAATCAATACAGTGAACTCTGTCTTGGGGTTCACGTATGTTGGTCAGATTAGTTGTAGGAGTAGGGATATTGAAGAAACCGAGGAACTAGGGGTAGTGTATTTGGTCTCAACTATATATAAAATTTTTGGTAGCCAATTTGTATAACGGCTTAATTCTAAGAGTATTAAAAACCGGACTAGGTCCCGCGTTTTTCTGCCAAGTATTTTTTCTCGTTAACGAAATTTTGGTTGTTGTGTGATTGCTTTACTTTCAGTATTATAATTGTCATATTTATAATTACGTAATCATAACTTGGTAAAGAACCTAGTGTACAGTTTTGTCATACAAGTTGCATATTTTGTTGTGTCATCATCTCATGATAACTCTCAAGATAAGATGAATGAAAGCTCATATTACATGTCTGATGAATCTGATTCATACGTTGAAAGAGAAGATGAAAAAAAGTTAGAAAACTTTCTTAAACCTATTAGTCTTCTATCTACCGAGATCCAGAGATTGAAAAACAAAAACTAATACTCTTTGTCAAGAGATCGGAAAAAAGAACTTGCACTGAATGATTTAGTCCAAGAGAATAAATCACTCGTAGTTAAAGTGGAGGTACTTGATTAATCACTAACTCAAGAACAAGAGTTTATAGATGAAACTCTGACTAAGAAATCTGTTATAATTTCTTTTGATGAGTAATTAAAAAGTCCTAGCACAACTTTGTCAAAATGTGATAAGAAGTCTAGTTTGGTCACATCTGAAACCTATCGATTTTCCCTGCTTAGGCTCATTACCTATAAAAATCATTATATCAGAGGAAAATGTTCAAATTCCTCCATTTACTGTAGAAATTGATCATCATATTTCTGATTCCAGGGGAACTCAGAAATATCCTAAAAAAGAAGATCATTAAGAATATAACTTTCAATCCATTGACAAGAAACTATTGTTGCTTCAAAATACTGTTGTGAAAGTGTTAAAATAAGTATCTTGTTTCAAGGACTTAAAAGGTTATTTTACAGTAGTCAAAGTATCAAAGACCACTATCAACTCGAAAATACATGGAAAAAGAGTTGATAATGTCTTCTGAAAAAAGTCTTTTCCACACACATGTCGGAATTTTCATGATTCACGTGAAGGGTTATTAGCACATGTGGAACTTATCCAGAAGAAAGAAAAAAAGAATGATCTTCCACTAAGAAAATAACTCAAAAATGGATTCCAAAAAATCCTATTAAGCCTTCAGATGAAAGAACTGAGATTTTTCGTACGGGAATCCTTAGGATGACAAAGTTTTATGAAAAATATGATAGACAGAATAAAAAGAGATCTCAAGATTCTTGATGTCTCGTGTATCAGTTCATCTCTTACTGATATTCCTTATCACAATATTCACAACGGAAAGAGGAAAGAAAATCATATTATGCAGATCTTCTTTAAGGAAAACATGAACGATACTGATTCTAATACTCATTGTGGGCGTGGAAAAGCTCGCACCAACACAACTTAGTTAAGTTGGAATGTGCGCCCTCATTTGTGCTCAGATAGGAAAAAAATGAGGAAGCACATAAAACAAGAGTACAATTTATTGTTTGTGCGAGTTGGAATAAAATCATCCATGACATGAATATTAAATGTTACCTATCATGGTCATAGTTTCATGTGTCATAAAATAATCACGAGTCATGTTTAGATTTGACGTTATAAGATGCTTCCACTAGAAAGTTTGGTATACTAACTTGTTGTGGATATCAACACTTTTGATGCTATGATTAGAGTTTTTTTTGCATCTGGATCCTATGGCAAGAGTCGAATAAGATCAATGGGGAATTATGGTCAACAAGCTTAGAGAATCATGCGCTTAGTAACCAAATCATAATATTGATAATTTTAAATGATCAGAAAAAGTAATCAGGATAAATGCTTCTGTTATACAGAAAGAATTACTTGGATAGACTATGAATGAGTAGTTAGGAACTCATGTTTAATACTGCCATGATATCTTAAGTTCATGTATACCAAAAGTATACATGATCTACACTTAGAAATGATATTTAGGGTTTTCGAAAATAACCAGGAGCACGTTTGGTTTTCGAAATATTGATGCCTAATTGAGAATATCTTTTTCCACTTTTGTGATATTCGGACAAAGATTTTATCTTTAAAATTTGGAAAGAAAATAAATAAATCTAACTTTAATATTTCGAAAGAGAAATATTTTGCTATTTTTGGTCCGATTTTTTTTCATATTCTTTAAGAAAATTACTTGCTAGTTATAAGTATCTTAGTGTTTTTTTTATAATTATCATAAAAGACTTTTGAGTATGCCTCCAGTGACTCTTTTTATTATTAAGGTAAACAAAAAAGAAGCTTTATAAGTTGAGCATTGTAAGGGAATCAATACTGATACGAAGAAGAAGAAGAAGAAGAAGAGAGTCCCTAACATCATGGCAAACTATGATTCTGATAGCTCCAAAGGATCTCAAGAGGAATCATGTCTCTTTAATTTTGAGTATCACGATCCGAAAATGACAAATTAGTTCCCCACTGAAGGGATGTTGAATTATATTTTTGGTTTTTAAGAACTCAAAACTAAGCTAATAATTTCTCTTCGAAACCCGGATTGGATTAAAGAGAGAATTTAGGAGACATTTGCTAAACTAACACACATGAAAGAACAAGTTGATAAACTAGAAAAACAAGAGTTTATTGATGACAAGTCTCTTGAAACTAGTTTTAAGAAGTTGAGCACAGTGAACAATCACGGTGCATCAGAGGATTGATAAAAAGTTCTTACGCTCAATCTTTTTAAGATTAGAATAATCAATAGTTCATATTGTGTAAAATATATTCAACTACCAAGTTAATGATAAACATTTATTTGTAAATTCTTAGTGTCACTAATGATTGATAGTTTGTAATTGCAATACTTGTTATTATTGAAAATATCTTTTTGTTGGTTTCGGTTATGAAATAAACTTTTTGATTTTCAAATCTAGTTTCAGTCTCATAATTCGCTTATTTTCTTATGGTTTGTGACTTTTGATTAATATATAATTTTTGTATATAATCTTATGGATTGCTACATCAAATCATAAGAAAATTCTGGTGATTTAACTCATATATGGTTTACAATACTAATAATCTATTATGTTCAATAATTTGTTTATTTTGGTATTCATGTGAGATTATATTCGATTTTAGTCTTTATCGTGGCAAGTGATGACTAAGATCATGTTTTGAACTTTCTCTGGTAAAGGTTGTTTTGCGTTGTTCTCTTGTTGCTGTAAGGAATAAAAAACACATGGAGAGAGTTATATTTTTAAACTTGTGCTTAATGATATATCTTTGTGGGGAGTGTGGTTCTGGAAATTGAAGGAATAATTATTTCTGATAATTACTTTCCCTGGTAAGTAATTAGATCGATTATGATCTTAGTTAGGCTTATCGAATCAAGGAAATTATCACTCTGGTTAGTTGTTTTCTTGGCGAGGAACTAAGTTAATTATGAGCTTATTAGGCTCACCGAAGTTAGAAACAATTACTTTGGGTAATCATGTTCCTGATAAGTAACTAAGTTAATTTTGATTTAAGTATAGCTTATCAAAGCAAGAGATAATTACTTCAGTTAATTGCCTCCTTGATAAGAATCTAAGTAAATTCTGATCTTACCAAGCTTATCGAAGATGGTATGTTAGAACTCCGGCTTTTGGCTTAGACTCTTATAGGTTGAATCGAGTTCTTATGAACTTGAGAAGTTATTTTGAAATACTTATTGTATTTTTTAAACCTTTGTCATTTTTTTGTGACAAAAAAGGGGAGAAATATATGAAGTATAGAGTGATTCCGACCACCTGAAAAAAAACATATATGCTGTAAAAAGTATATATCTAACGGAAAAAAGATTAAACATTGACTAACGGGGAGAAACATATCATAGTGTGTAGTGATAAATGCATTATTTGCACTAGTTTGGTATTCTAATTCATTGCTTTCTTGTTAGTTTTCATATCATTATGCTTTGATTTGTTTGTTTTTGAGTTCTTTAGGTGTTTTGATGACTAATATTCCAAAGAAGAAGAAAGGAGTTCATTTCGGCACAATGGAAAAGTTAGAGATGAAAAGATACTTTTGGCACCTACGGCTAGGAAAGTCTCACGACCCAGTCGTAGAACAAGTCGAAGAAAAGGATCAAATTCCAGAAGTGCTTACGGCAAGAAAAGTTCTTCGACCTAGTCGTAGAACTAGAAAACTGAAGATTCATGTCAGAGTTACGGCTAGGAATTCAACTCGACCTAGCCGTAGAAGAATCCAAGTTTGCAAGATTAGTGTCAAAGCCAGATTTACGGTTAGAAATTGATGTAATTGTAGAAACTGATAAAAAAGATTCGTTATTAAGACTTGTGAAGATTGATTTTAGACTTAATTTCTAATACTAAAAATAACAATTTCAATTAAAAGTTGATTTCAATATTGTAGAAAAACTGGGACTAAGGATTACACCGAAAACCAATATTAAGAAATTTAATTTAATAATAAATGTGTAACTCTAGCATTCAAGTTGATTCTAATCTTGCCAAGATAGTTAGATTTTGGGCTATTTAACGTTTGGTACCCAACAAATATCCAACACATTGCTTTGGTTCGCAACATTTAAAATATTAAGGGTTGATATCTTGACCATCAAAGACTGTTAAGTCAAACAGTTGATTTAACCAAGTTAATTATTCCATAACTAAACATATATTATTACAATAATAGTCTTGTAAATTATAACAATGACTAGTGTCACCTGTACGAATCTGATTGTGGCTATTGAATAAACGTCCACGATTAAAGTTTTCTAATAAAACCCTTAAACCAAAAATCATACCATTTTCACATCTAATTTTTGCTCGATCACCATTATCATGTCATCTTCTTCTTATATCTGCAAATGGGGTTTCACCGTTATCAGATGATTAGGAGTAATGGAAATGTGGATTTGAAGCTCATACCATCTCACACACAGCAAATATCATCCTTCTCACCTCTTTTATCTGTTACATCATTCTCCATCTCAACAGTGAACTCTCCTTCGCTGAAATTGCTTCGAACCCATAGCATGACAACCTGCGATTCTCAATAATTAAATGTCTGCAGCTCTTGTATACAACCAAACTCAGTTCATGGCAAACCACCGACAACAACAAATTTCAGTTGTTTTTCAACTTTTTGTCTTTCTTGTTCAACAACAGCAAACCCACAATTTCTCTTGAACTCAAACACATTCTCATTTCTTCTCTCAATTAGCAGAAACCCATCTCTCTAATTACAAAGTTCTAGCAACTCAGAACCAAGAATCCGCATTAACCCTAGATTAACTCTCTTCTTCCATCTCTTCCCTAACTTTCAATTAACGGCAAAATAACATCGCTTCCTCCCTGAACTTTCAATTTAGAAATGGTTCAGGGTATATATGGATTGGGAATGATGTGTTTTGGTTGGAATTGAATCCTGCAGAGAAAAAGCTATAAAAAAGGCCAAGCTATATGGCAGAAGCTCACAATGTCCATTCCCAGTTTACACCTATCTGTTGTTTGTCAAAAATCCAGAAAGATTCACCCCCTTCATAAGAAACTTTTTTTTTTTTTTTTTCTAACTGTGAGTTAACACCATTTAATAATTATTGTTTATTTATAATTTTAATTATTTAGTTAACAAATTGTTAGGTCAACGGGTTATCTTGACAGTCTTTGATGGATCAAGGTACCAACCCTTAATATTTTAAATGTTGGGTACCAAAGCAATGTATTGGACATTTGTTGGACACCAAACGTTAAATAGCCCTTAGATTTTCACAGTTTTAATCGTAACTCTTAAGAATGAAACATCAAGAATTCCTAGATCAAGCATGTACCATCAAATGAAATCACGATTATTCAATAAAAATCATTAAATTCGATTTCAAATTAATGCAAAAATTATAAAGAAATTAACACAAATATTAAATAAAATAATACCACTTTATTATGGAAATCCGGCTTCTTCCGTCGTCCCAGAAGTTGGGGTTTAGCTCCTCATAGTAATCACTTTCTCAAAATAATTGTCCATAGCTCACAAGTGTTACAAGAAGAGAAAAATAAAAATAACATAGAAAACAACTACGGATATAAGTGTTACAATCACTGTTATCTGTGTTGTTAAAGAGAAAATTGACAGCCGATTAAACGACTGATTATGAACAGTGTGAAACAGAAAGAAAAGGTAACAATATTTAAGACTGTTCTTAGGTGTGGTTGTTCTTCTTCTTCCTTCTTTTCTGCAACTACTCTGACTCAATCTGAAATTATTTTCTCTCAATTCTATCCTCTCCCCCATGTGCCCTGAAGTGATGCTCGACCTTCTATTATACTGCAACATCATTACTACCCCAAATCTCCGAAAATATCTTCCATTTAATGATGATTTTCTTGGAAGTAACACCAAAATATCGAGAGAAAATTTATTTCTCTTCTCAGTTCTGAGTTGTTCTAATCCCCACCATGTTGTTGATGTTGTTCCCGTATTAAAACAAGAGAGAAAGATATTGTTTCCTTGTCTGCACTCGAGAAAATTTCCTTTGTAACAACCGAAATCTCGAAACATATTTCTTTCCTTGAGTTTCGTGAATTTTTGATGTTCTTCCATATTTATCGATTATTCTGCACCACAACGATTATTCTCTCTATGACAAGAATATATTGTCTTAGTAGTTTGAAAGAATCCCATAAAATCGGGAATTTCAGAAAAGAAAGAATTCCCGTCAATGTATCTTTTTGAAATGAAAGAGAAGGTGGGCGCCCCTAACCAAGGCATATGTGCCTTTATCCAACTCTCGGGGTGCCCTTATCCTAAACTAGGGACCCTTTAACATTTTTAAAGCCAATTTTTCACAAAAATTATTTCTCAAAAACACCTACAGACACATAAAATACCATAATAAGTACAAGTACTAACAATATAGAGAAATGAGATCAAATCAGACACAAAAATATGTCTATCAAATACCCTCAAACTTATTATTTGCTAGTTCTCGAGCAAATCTAATCTAGAAAATAAAAATCCTAACTCACTATCGCAGGCATCACGATTGCACTTAGCGTGTGCACCAAGCCTTTGAACCTCTAGGTGGCCCTAGTGGCCGACTGTTGTCCCGGGAGGGTTTACAGAAGGTGTACCCATCAAACCTTTACTCCAACTTTTAGATACTTGTGAACGATTGAGGGTAGACACTAAACATTTTATTTAGTTGGGTATTAACTTCTTTGGCCATGAGAAGAATTACCCTGTTTTATATTCAATTGTTGTACACTAGTTTGCCCTCAAGCGTACTAAAATTCATACATAAGAAAACAAAGCTCTGCTTAGATAGTCGCACAATGGAACACGATACTTGAAATCTAACAAACCACAATCACATGAACATATTAAGAAGATGGATATGGAGATAGAATTGTGCGCATGTTGACTAAGGAGAACGGTGTTTCCTAGAGTATCTATATGAACATCGTGCTAAGATGAACCCTAATGGATTGAGATATGCACCCACTGGTCTGAATCTTAATTCTAGTATCAACTCAGCTGGTATATAAAAGGGCCTCAACGGTCGATTTAATGAATATATAATATTTTTTTATTTTTTTATTTTTTTCGACAACATGATTAGATCTTTTGAATTCAAGCGCATGCTTCTTTTCAGCAGATTACATGATAGTTCCCATGGATCATGCGTTCCACGCTTGCTTATGCGACAGAGACAGGGAGAACACACACATATTGATATCCAAGTGTCAATTTATTTTTTTATTTTTTATTGGTCTGAACAACAATAAAATACAAAAATGGACTCAATCACTCTATTTCATCCTAACGGTGACAACAAGGCGATACTAGTGACCCACCAAATCTCTTAGAGAAACACATAAGGTTGCAAAATAAAAAACAGAACGTGATATAGTGAACATTATCATGTTATTCCTAACACCTGCGCTCTGTCCTTTTATGAATAAACCCTTTAGTTGGGTCCCTCAAATCCTACAACCAAGAGGTTTGTTTCCATCTACATAGAATGGTTAGTGTCATCCTAAATTGTTCACAAGTTTCTAGACTTTGGAGTTTCATATTGCACTAAAAGTTTCTCCCTTACCCCCAAACTTAAATCTAACATTATCTTCAATGTTCTAAGGATGAAATGAACAAGGAGAAACGGTTACCACCTGAAAAAAAAGGAAATAAGGAAAGCTATTACCGTGTCACATGAGCATGGGTTACCTTCCAATGCTAAGTTAAAGTCTTCAGCCAGACATCAAATACCACAAAATGGCTAGTCACCTTTCAAAATCATATACCAATAGCCGAAACAACCGTGGGTCAACAATACCAAATAGATCTGACACAAATATAAGACACATGTACTGGATTAGAAAAATAGACAGACTGAGCACAAACTTATCTAAGGTTTCTAAAGTTTCGTTCAAGACAACTAGATTTATCTGGGGTACCAATTTGGGCTCCATATGAATGTCTAGATAAATAGGTTCATCCGAGTGACGGATTTCTAATAGATGGATTTCCTCATGGACAGTATCAGGAGGATCAGGTTGTGGAGTATGAAGAAATTCAAGTAATACCTTAGATGCACAAAGCTCGAGTCCCAGGATAGGGACTTCAAGTAGGGATACTTGACGATCACAAGAATCATCACCACCCCCAAACTTAGGGTAAATAATACTCTCAAATGGATCACAACCTATTGGATGGATTTTATGGTCCGTAAGGTCAGCATAATGCTCAGCTTCTTTTGTGAACTGGTCATAATAATTTAAACGAACACCATCATCAAACCCATATAATTGATTATTAGATAAAGTCTCTAGAAAAGGATCATTAAATAAGGTGTTAATCATAGTTACTTCCTCCGATTCACTGAAAGTTTCATCAAATAATGGATTGTCAAACGCAGTGCAGTCTAAAGGATCACGAACTAAATTGCTAATCATGTTACCTCTTCTAAATCATCCATCTCAGAAGATGTCTACTAACATTAAAGATATTCAGTTCAGTGGTCATATTACCAAAAGATATGTTCATAGGCTTTGTTATACAGTTGATGACAACATTGGATGTGGCTAAAAATGGGCGACCTAGAATCACCGGTATTTGAGCATTTTGGTCATGAATAGGCTGGGTATCTAGAACAACAAAATCCACTGGATAAATGAACTTATCAACCTCAATAAGAACATCCTCTATGACACCACGAAGGACTTTGACAAACCTATCTGCTAACTGCAGTACTATTTTGGTCGGTTTCAACTTACCAAGACCTAGATGGGTGTACACATGATACGAGAGTAAGTTAATACTAGCTCCTTAGTCAAGCAATGACTTATCAACCACGTGATTACCGACCACACAAGATATGGTGGGGCATCCAATACTTAGGGAGTGTTTGGTTCAGAAGAATTGAACTTACTTAACCAGCTAAAAAGGCTTTCTTATAGACATTGAGCTTACGCTTTTGAGTACACAGATCTTTAAGAAACTTGGCATAAGGAGGCATTTGCCTAATTGCTTCTAATTAAATAATGTTGATGTTCAACTGCTTAAAGATTTCCATTATTTCGTTGGAAGTCGATTCCTTCTTTGTTGGGACTAACAGTTGTGGATATGGGGCTTTAGGTTCATAACACCTGGCTTGGTCAAGACCCTTAGAAGTATCCTTAGAGACTTTGCCGGTCTTTTCAACTTCCGACTCAGATGGTTCAGATGAAGGTGGGTCTATAACCGGATTTGTATTCTGGGGCATTGTCACCTTATTGTCAACTAACTTACCACTTCTAAGAGTTGTAATAGAATTCATATGATTGGATGGTTTCTCACCAGAAAAAAATTCATGAACTCCTTTAGGGTTGGGTTGTGTCTGACTAGGAAACTTACCTTTTTCTCTCAAGGACTCATTTATCTGACTAACTTGGATTCGTAAATCGGAAATAGCCTGTTTGTTTTCCTGTGCAATCTTATTAGTATCCTGTAAACTTTGTTCAACCGATTGCTGAAACTTTGTAGTGTTATGAGATAACATGGTGAAAGACCCTTCTAAACTCATGATCTTATTATCTGAAGGATTCTTAGTGTATCCAAAACCTAGGGGAACATAAGAGTTACTAGACTGACCTTGGCTCTGGCCTTTAGACCAAGAAAGGTTTGGATGATTTCTCCAACCAGGGTTATAGGTTTCTGAATATGGATCAAACTTATGATGGTTATCAAATATAGTGTTATTATAAAGAGCATGGACTTGTTCTTCAACAGTTCATCCTTCCAAGATGACTTGGGCTCAATTCCACAACTATATTGGCTCAGTTCTAAAGCTTCTAACCTTTTTGATATATAGCTGTTATTTTGGCATCTGATTCAAAAGATTCTTCTACCATATTGACATTAACTCTGCTCAGTAAAAAATTTCTCTGGGGTTCCCTACTACATTCCCATTGCTGGCTTTTTTCAGCGATTTCATTCAAAAATGTTATTGCTTCATCAACAGTTTTACTATCAAACCCACCTGTACACAATGACTCGACCATGGTCGTCGTTGGATAATCTAGCCCTTCATAGAGGATCTGAACTAGCCTTACCTTTTCTAGGCCATGATGAGGACATTGCATCAAATAAATCATTGAATCTCTCCAAATACCTGTACAAAGATTCTCCCTCTTGTTGAGGAAATATGCAAATCTGTTGCCTAATAGATGTTTTGTGCCTAGGAAAAATTTTCGAAAAAAAAGCAGCGATAAGTTGTTCATATGTTTCGATAGACTCAAATGGAAAACTATTAAACCATTATTTGGCCTTGTTTCTCAGGGAAAAAGGGAACAACCTAATTTTCAAAGCTTCATCAGTAAGGTTGTGAATTCTTAGGGTACTACAAATTTCTTCAAATTCCCTAATGTGAAAGTAGGGGTTTTCATTTTCTTTTCCTAAGAAGATTGGAAGCATCTGTATGGTCCCAGGCTTCAACTCATAGTTCGCTTCAGTAGCAGTTAACTTGATACATGATGGACGACTATCCCTAGTGGGATTCAATAAAACTTTTAAAGTTGTCATTTCTGGCATAGTTGGAATACTAGAAATAATTTCCTCACTAAGAGTTAAATTCTCAAAACTAAAGTTTCCAAAAATAAGGCTCCCAAAAGAAGAGTTTCATAAATTCCTCGGTAAAAACAAAGTTTCTATTCTCGTCACTGATCAAACAACCAATAAAATCTCTTCTCCAAGCACGTTCACTAAAGGCTTTAGGCGGCATGGGCATACAATAAAATAATCCCTAATTAAAATGGAATTCTAAACAAACACAAACAAGGCTGACTCGACCAAACAAACTTCTTTAATATAGCAAACAAAAAGCACGATGGCTCCACTTAGATTGTTTCTAGACCAACTTCTATTCTTCAGAAAGGCAACTAGTTATAGTTTTAGCAAACCTCTTGGACCGATCTGAATTAGATTAAGTCAAATAGAAGCAGAATAAGCACTAAGGAGTTTTGATAACTCTGCCTCTTTGGCAAACATTTCCTTGGTTTACAAGGCGGCTCGAATAAACTTAAAGTAATCATCCTGATCCTTGAGTTAAGCTAACAAAGTAACCAATAAAGTCCTTTTAAACGACTTTCCTATAAGCTCGTTACCCTATCGGTCTTCTTTCTAGTCGAATTTTGAGGCTTAGGTTTGCGTTAGGTAACGTGTTCCTAAGACGGGTAAGAAGGAAACGATGATTAAATTTGAGTCCCTAATCTTATATGGCCAGTTCTTTCCCTTTACTAGAAAATAAATCTGTACTCAGTTCCTCAAAATATATGCATACGAAGGAATATAGTAAACCCACTTGCAGGAGATTCGTGGGTTGATCGAGTCTTACCTCCCGTACCAAACGGGGGATGAACCGTTGAAGTCGACTCGGGCCACCGACTCCTGTTTCAGTGTACGAACCCGAGGGGCCGAGACAATATCGCAATTTTCGTCCTTCCCTGTTGCAGTTTATATTTTAATTTTACCTTTCCTTATGGTTTAAAAATAATAATGTCCAAAGTCCCAAACTCCAAAAGAAAGTCCAAAAATAAAAGAAAAATTACAAAGTAATAAAAGATTTCCTAATACAATTTTCTAAAAAGAGAAATAAATAAAATCTAAAAATAAAATCTAGTTAAAAATAAAATTATTTGTCTTCTTTTCCATTCTTTTAGCTTTAACTTTAACTCCAAGTCTTTAATCATCAAAATCTTTGGCTCAATTTCTTTTCGTTTTAAAATCCAAACATGTAGTAAAAATATAAATACCCAAAGAAACGTAAAATAGAAAAAAGTACAAATAATACTAAAAACAAAAATAAAAACCTAAAAATAAATCTAAATCTCTAAACCTAAAGAAAAATTCGCGTCGGCGGCGCCAAAAATTGATGTAGTTGTAGAAACTGGTAAAAAGGATTCGTTACTCAGACTTGTGAAGATTGATTTTAGACCTAATTTCTAATACTAAAAATTAAAATTTCAATAAAAATTTGATTTCAAGATTGTAGAGAAACTGAGACTAAGAATTACACCGAAAACCAATATTAAGAGATTTAATTTAATAATAAATGTGTAACTCTAGCATTCAAGTTGATTCTAATCTTGCCTAGATAGTTAGATTTTCATAGGTTTAATCGTAAATCTTAAGAATGAAACATCAAAAATCTCTAGACCAAGCATGTACCATCAAATGAAATCACGACTAATCAATAAATATTATTAAATTCAATTTCAAATTAATGCAAAAATCATAAAGAAATTAACACAAATACTAAATAAAATAATACCACTTTATTATGGAAATCAGGTCGTCCCAGAAGTTGGGGTTTAGCTCCTCATAGTAATCACTCTCTAAAAATAATTGTTCATAGCTCACAAGTGTTACAAGAAGAGAAAAATAAAAATAACACAGAAAAAAGCTATGGATATAAGTGTTACAATCACTGTTATCTGTGTTGTAAAAGAAAAAATTGACAAAGTCAATTAAACGACTGATTCTGAGCAGTGTGAAACAGAATAAAAAAGGTAACAGTATTTATGACTGTTCTTAGGTGTGGTATGTTCTTGTTCTTCCTTCTTCTCTGCAACTACTCTGACTCAATCTGAAATTATTTTCTCTCAATTCTAGCCTCTCCCCCATGTGCCCTGAAGTGATGCTCGACCCTCTATTTATACTGAAGCATCATTACTACCCCAAATCTCCGAAAATATCTTCCACTCAATGATGATTTTCTTGGCAGTAACACCAAAATCTCGAGAGAAAATTTATTTCTCTTCTCAGTTCTAAGTTGTTCTAATCCCCATCATGCTTTTGATGTTGTTCCCGTATTAAAACTAGACAAACAAATTGTTTACTTGTTCGAACTCGAGAATATTTCCTTTGTAACAACCGAAATCTCGAAACATATTTTTTTCCCTGACTTTCATGAGTTTTTGATGTTCTTCCATATTTATTCGATTATTCTGCATCACAACGATTGTTTTCTCTATGACAAGAATATCTTGTCTTAATAGTTTGAAAGAATCCCATAAAATAGGGAATCAAAATTATCCAGTTCGGAGAAGAAAGTATTCCCGCCAATGTATCTTTTTGAAATGAAAGAAAGGTGGGCCCCCTAACCAAGGCATGTGTGACTTTATCCAACTTTTGGGGTGCCCTTATCCTAAACTAGGGTGCCTTTTAACATTTTAAAGCCAATTTTCCATAAAAAATTTGTTTCTCAAAAATACCTACGACATATAAAATACCATAGTAAGTACAAAATTAGTACTAACAATATAGAGAAATGAGATCAAATAAGATACAAAAAAAAAAGTTTATCAGGAAGTACTTCCCAACCCAGCCGTATACAAAATGGAGCATTCAGACAAGAATTTCAGGCTCACATACGGTTAGAAAATCGCTCCTAAGCTATCCGTAAGAATTGATGAAAATATATGAAGATTTGGTAGACTCATCTTGTAGAGAACGACGATACTAAGCCAACGCAAAAAGAGTAAGGTCAATCGGACGTCGGATGAAGGAATTATGGTCAAAACAGTGTAGGAAGAAAGTAAAAGTCAGGCTCAGTTACGGCCAGGAAACTCAAAAACCTAGCCGTAAGTAACCCTGAAATTGACCAAAAGTTTTATTTCACTTACGGTTAGGTCGGGGGAGAAAACCCAGCCGTAGGTAAAGTGTTAGGTGCAAAATTGGACTTCTAAAAAGTGAAAAACCCGGTCCCGGAAGGAGTCTAAGACCTAGATATCATGAGTACTATAATGAGACTCCCAAGACACTGAGAGGAGATATGTAAACTACCTTTTACACACGGAGAAGGAGAACAAGGATCTAGGGCTTGGAGTTACGATTCATTCTCACGATTTCTAGGGTTTGCTTTACTCGCTTTCTTATATATTTTGCACGGATTTTGAGAAATTCATGATAAACTAAGCATTTCTTATTGGTTAAGGATGTAACATAAAGTCATGAACATGTTATTCAATTAATGCATTAGTTCCGTTATTCAGTCTCTTGTATATCGTTCAAGTTTTACTACGTATAAAAATTATTTGATTGTGTCCATATAATATGATTGGTTATTTCGTATGTTTGAGTCGCGAATTAAATATCTTAATAACTTCTCTATAGCGAATTAGGAGTATTAGGTAATTTTATCAAGAACCGTAATAACTAGTAGTAATTTGTGATCACTAGTGGTGCGAATCGTGAAGGAAACCACAAGTAAAACTTGGCCTAGGTTAAATATACCACGATTGTGTTTGTATTGCCTATAAGTAACCCGTCTCATAGAGTTTAAAGCTTTCTTCAAGTTGAATCTCTTAGCGATAAAGCATTAGGTTATTTGATAGAAAAGACTTCACATATTTGCGATTGCAATATTTGTTAATTTGCGGAGACGTAACAAAGTGTTTACACCGATTTGGGATACTTTAGGGTTATTGGTAACATAAAAGAGTGGATGCTGTTATTGGTGTTTGATTGCATAGCATGTGTAATGATGGACGGTGAATTCCTTAACCACCTTTCTCTTATAATATTTTCTTAAACACTTTTAGCTAAAGTTTTAGTTTAAATTACCTTTAAACAACGAAATCCCCCCTGATTACAATAGTTTTCAAATACAATTAACAATCCATATCTCCTTGTGGATCGAATTCGTTCTTATTTATATACTCTTATTTATAATTGTGAGTGAAAGGACTTAAAATAATTTTGCTTGGCTGACAACCGACCATGTAGTATTCACATACTACAAATAAAATAACAATGACTTTACTTGTTATTTGGATGCTTCAACAACTACATTCATTTTGAATATTTGTAAGTCAGATTGGTTGTTGACACTTGGATCAAACGTATGAAAATATAATTAAGAGATTGTTATGTTATGTAGTTTTTTTTTATTAATTCTTGTATTCTCCATATGAAAATAGTTTTGTCAATAAAATTGACAAAGGGGGAAATTGTTAGAGCATTGCTCGGTTGAATCCACTAAACGTTGGTATGTCAAGTTTAGTTCCAAAACTTGAGTCGTTTGAGTATATTACTAAAGTCAACTTCATTTGGTTAGACTAGGAACATAAAAGTGTTGAGAATTGCTCTGGTTACTCATGAAGACCTGAAGACGTATCGAAGACAACGAAGACATCATCCTTCGATTTGAAGTTA
The DNA here is from genome assembly GCA_023531435.1 of Papaver californicum. NCBI lineage: Eukaryota > Viridiplantae > Streptophyta > Magnoliopsida > Ranunculales > Papaveraceae > Papaver > Papaver californicum. The sequence goes on from JAJJMC010018788.1 coordinate 1,141,750, forward strand.
GTCACTACATACTTGATGTGTTCCATTTCTCTATGTATTATTACAAGTCTTTATTCATTGAAAACATAACATGATATCCTCGTCATTTCATAAATTTTCTGCCTATTTTTATCGTAAAAGTTGACAAAGTTGAAAGCTGGAAATGCAACAGACTTGAAATTCATATCGTTCATATGAACTTGATAACCTATAAGAGAGGTGAAAGATTAAGGCCTTCTCAGGAGAACATCTGATTACAAAATACGACTTTAGTTTCACATTTTCCTATACGACTTGAATTTTCTGCATCAATCAAGTATACTTACTATTCTTCGAAAATGTTTCGTCTTTGAGACAAAATTTCTTACATTCATATAATATCTCGAGCAAACACCAATTAATCTTATGTTAAAGGCATTAAAAAATAGGCAGAAAATTTATGAAATGACGAGGATATCATATGATCCAGGGTATTAATAACATTCCAAAGGATCAGAGTAGGAATTAATTGTCCGAAATAGGCGCCAAACGAGAGAAATGATACGTTTGAATATATCAATAAGTTTTATTTCGTTGGGTTTCGAAACTAAACCTCGTATGACTTTAAAACCCTAATTCCAACGAAAATTTGAGTGGTCTTTCGTTACATACATAACAAGTTACACAATACATTTAGTGTTGAAATGAAACCCATTTTGATTTGGAAACCTTTTATGGCACGAGTTTCCCTGGAGTCTTTTGTTACGTAATGTTTTTATGGTTTCGAAATTAAACCTCTAAAGTTTTCGTAAGCAGTTCTGATGTTTGTGTTGGAGAATATTCCTGTAACAGTGAACAAACCAAACAGAAGCTTGAAAATAGTTAAGCGTTAGAACAGATAACACACTTCAGACAATCATACAAGCACAGAGAGATGGAGTCGCCTGTTCAACAGACTGCCCTTAACTCGATATTTATCAGGTACACCTTTAGAAAGGTGTTGCTATACTTTTAGAGATGACAAATCGAATCCAGGATAAAACCACATGATACCAACCCAGTTAGCAAAACTCGTTGGCCCGTTGTGAACTTAACAGTAGAAGAAGATGAAAAAATAAACTAGTGTGCATACAAAGCAAGAAGAGGGGAAAAGTCGTCAGGTCAGTGGATGCGACTGGGAAAAGTGAAAATCTGATTTTTGTTTTTCTTTTAAAGAAGAAGAAGACTGTTGATTTTTCAAAAGGTCAAAATTTATTTAATTCAACATATTAAATTCGAGATATTTAATTAAAAGATTTTGTTTATTAAATCTGATTTAATTTTATAAATACAAAACGGTCAAATATTTAATTATTGAATTAAAATATAAACCAAGGGTCGCACCAAGGCTCACGCAAAAGCACACGCAAACTCCGAAGCCCGCGGCCCGCGGTGCTTCGGTGCGAAGCACCGCACATGTGTGCATTTTCCCACTAGTCCATTTCCTAAGTCCATATCCAATCCACTAGTTCTTTTTCCTTATATAGAATGTTTGTGGTAATAAGGATAAACTTCCTCCTTGGTTTGCCCAATATGGGAAAAACCAAAGGTTTCTTATTCACTAAGAAGTGAAAATGGATGGCTTTAATTTTTCCACCCCAAGTTTGGACTAGTGACCCTAGGTCCTTTTAAGATATATTAAGTAACAAAATTAATTTTTAGTAAGAAATACATTTTTAATTCTAACAATCCCCCACATGAATGAAGAAAGCGATAAATCATAAAACCGGAAAACGAGAAATACCTCTTAAGCAATAGGTGTCCATAAGGAATTGAACCTCTGCTTAGTGAGAAGTATCAGAACTACTTTATGGACAGTGAACGCGATGTCTTGAACTGCTATGGTTTGGTGTAATTCATCGATAGCTCCTTACGCAAGATATCTCTCAAGAGTGATGTTAAGTTCACGCCGTTGTGTCCGTTTTGGCCCTGGACATATCCTGTTTCTCAGAATGCTCTAGAGAATCAGCTCAATTCTCATAGGAAGCGACCCACTTCCTCATTCAGATAGGTGAGTTCTATCAAGAGTGTTAACTGCTACACCCCATTTCAATCTTAAATTGAAACTATAAAACTCATTAAGACTTTACTGTAAGTCATCCTCACATGCAGTCACACTATCACGTCTACACCATAGGGAAGGGACAGAGAAAATAATTCCCTGATAGTGTTTAATTTTTACCCGCCACAAATTAGTTGTCTCATTCAAAACCTTGATCTTGGGATCTCCAGTCAGCAAGGTTGAGTATCCTTCATGGCAAGTTTTAATTTATAAGCTTAAGTCCCATCCCCCTTGATGCATTACTAAATATCTCCTTGGACAAGCCTTTCGTCAAAGGGTCCGCGATATTCTCCTTAGACCTCACAAAGTCAACAAAAATAACTCCAGTTGAGATTAGTTGTTTTAGAGAATTGTGTCTTCTCCTAATATGAATATATTTTCCGTTATAGTTGTTGTTTTTAGCATTAACTATTGCAGCTTGACTATCACAATGTATAGATATAGCTGGCACAGGTCTATGCCAGAGAGGAATGTCTTCTAAAAAACATCTTAGCCAAGCGGCTTCCTCTCCTGCTTTATCTAACGCAATAAACTCGGATTCCATAGTGGATCGAGCGATACAGGTCTGTTTGGAACTTTTCCAAGAAACTGATCCACATCCTAGAGTGAATACGTATCCACTCGTAGACTTAGACTCCTTTGAGTCTGCTATCCAGTTTGCATCACAATATCTTTCAAGAACAGCGGGGTGTCTTTCATAACTCAAACAGTAGTTTAAAGTGTATTTAAGATACCTCAACACTCTGAAAAGTGCATCCCAATGCTCATGTCCTGGATTACAGGTATACCTACTTAGTCTACTCACAGGATAGGAAATGTCTGGTCTTGTGCAGTTCATTAAATACATCAGACTTCCTATGACACGTGAATATTCAAGTTGCGAGACTCCATTACCTTTGTTTTTCTTGAGTTTGCAAGAAGGGTCAAATGGAGTACTTGCTGGTTTACTATCAAACTGGTTAAATTTCATAAGAACTGATTCAACATAATGAGATTGACTAAGACTGAATCCATTAGACTCCTTTCTAATTTTCATCCCTAGGATTACATCAGCAGGACCTAAGTCTTTCATGTCAAAGTTCTCACTCAACATGTTCTTAGTGGAATTAATGATTTCTAAGGTTGTACCTAGTATAAGCATATCATCAACATACAAGCATACAATCACACAGGCATCATTTATAGATTTATTGTACACACATTTGTCAGCTTCATTTATTTTAAATCCACTAGAGAACATTACATGATCAAATTTTTCATGCCATTGTTTCGGTGCTTGTTTCAAGCCATATAAATACTTTTTAAGTCTTCACACTTTGTTTTCATAACCCTTCACTACAAAGCCTTCGGGTTGGTCCATATAAATTTCTTCATCTAATTCACCATTTAGGAACACAGTTTTTACATCCATTTGAGGTATTTCTAGGTTAAGGATTGCAGCGATTGCAATTAGCATCCTAATGGAAGTAATTCTAGTGACAGGTGAATAAGTGTCAAAGAAATCTACACCTTCTATTTGTTTATATCCCTTAGTTACTAGTCTAGCTTTATACTTTTCCACAATTCCATCTACCTTACGTTTTCACTTGAAGATCCATTTACAGCCTATGGGTTTGCACCCTGGAGGTAAATCTACTATCTCCCAGGTTTCATTCTGAACAATAGAATCCATCTCACTAATAGTGGATTCTTTCCACCATGGAGCTTCAGACGAAGTCATGGCCTCTTTATAGGTTTGTGGATCAGTTTTAACTAAACAGGTTATGAAGTCTGGCCCTAAAGATTTTTCTATTCTAAGTCTTTTGCCTCTTCTAGGTTCATAAACAGGTTCATCTCCTTCTATTGGTAAAATATGGCTAGAAGAAGGGACATCTAGGGGATCATCACATATCATGCGAGATTCAGATTTCAACGGAAACACATTTTCAAAAACCGTAGCATCCCTAGATTCCATAATGGTGTTCACACCAATTTTCGAGTTTTCATAACTCAGAACCATAAACCTATAAGCAGTGGTGTGTTCAGGATATCCTATGAAGACACAATCAACTGTTTTAGGTCCTATTTTAGTCCTCTTAGGTGGAGGAATAGAGACCTTGGCTAAACACCCCCACACTTTGAGGTATTCATAAGAGGGTTGTTTGCCTTTCCATAATTCATACGGTGATTTGACTAATCCTTTAAGAGGCACTCTGTTCAGCATATAGCAAGCTGAGAGGACGGCCTCCCCCCACAAGTTCGCCGGTAGTCCTGAACTGATTAACATGTCATTCATCATCTCCTTAAGGGTTCGATTTTTCCGTTCAGCCACTCCATTAGATTGTGGTGAATAAGGAGGAGTTACCTCATGAATAATTCTATGTTGTGCATAAAAGTCTCCTATAGGGATTACATATTCACCTCCACGGTCAGATCTAATGGTTTTAATTTTGGTGTTCAATTGGTTTTCTACTTCTAATTTATATAATTTAAATGCTTATAAAGCATCATCTTTTCCTTTAAGCAAGTAAATATGGCAGTATCTAGTATAGTCATCTATGAAAGTGACAAACCATTTTTTACCACCTCTGCTTTGGATTGATTTCATATCAACTAAGTCTGAGTGAATTAACTCTAAGGGATTAGAATTTCTGTGGACATTTTTCTTAAAGGGCTTCTTTGCATATTTTGATTCTACACAAACTTCATATTCATGTTCATATTCCAAATTTAATTTTGGAATGCAGCCATAGTTTGCCAATTTGTTCATTGAATTATAATTTACATGACCAAGTCTACCATGCCAGATATTCAATGAGACAACAACATAAGAAGAATCAACTTTATTAACTTCAACAGAGGTTACAGATAATTTGTATAGGCCTTCAGCCTTATAGCCCTTTCCCACAAAATCCTTTCCCTTAGTGATAATCATTTTCCCAGACTCAAATACAATCTTAAAACCCTTATCATCTAGCACACCACTTGAAAAGAGATTCTTGCAGATGTCTGGTACGTGTAAAACTTCATTCAATGTGAGGATTTTCCCAGAAGAGAGCTTCAGCAAAATTTTTCCTTTTCCTGCTACCTGTGCTGCAGATGAATTACCCATATAAAGTTTTTTTCCTTCTCCTACCGTCTGATAGGAGGTGAACATGTCTTTACTTCCGCAGACATGTTTGGTAGCTCCAGAATCTACCCACCAGTCTCTCACATTGGTAACTAAGTTAACCTCAGACACCATGCCAGAAAACTCATTTTTACTACTTTCAACTAAATTTACATTTGTTTTCTTAAAATTCGCATCTTTGCGTTTTCCACAATGAATTGCCATATGGCCAGACACACCACAAACATAACATGCTCCCTTAATTTTACCAATAACAGATTTTGGTTTTTGAAAAGTACATTTTCTTTACGGGCCTGGCTTGCGCTTGTTGTGGTCCAGACTTAGATTGACAAATTTGTGTTCGATAACGTGAGCTTTGTTTGACATGTCTCTTGTAGAAGAAACATTCTTGTCCTTTGAACACATCAATTCTTCAACTTGGATTTTCTTGCCCAATTCTACCATGGAAATTTCACCAGTTTCATGTCTTAGTCTTCTCTTGTATTCAGCCCAGGAATTTGGCAATTTTTCAATAACATCAGAAACTTGAAATGTTTCGTCAATAACCATTCCTTCAGCAATTATTTCATTAATAATTTTTTACAGCTCCAGAAACTGATCAACCGCTGATTTATCATTCATCATTTTATATTCCAGAACATGTGCAACCATGAATTTTTTACTTCCTGCTGTTTCTGCTTCATATTTATCTTGTAGAGCAGTCCATAAATTGTAAGCATTGAAATTATCCTTAGCATTGTAAAAATCATATAAAGCATCTTCTAGGCAGTTTAAGATATGATTTTTGGCCATATAATTACTTCTCTTCCAACTTTCTAAGTCCTGTAATTTTTCAGGTTCATTCAGAGACTCATCAAACGGCTTCAGAACCATATCATCTAGCATGTGGAAACTCAGGAAAAATAACATTTTTGACTGCCGTCTCTTGAAGTCCTTTCCAGAAAATTTCTGAGGTCTGTCAACATCAGTCTTCACCATTGTTACAGAAGTAAAATTTTAAAATTAAGTCAAATATCGAGTTAGAATGTTGGAGAATATTCCTGTAACAATGAACAAACCAAACAGAAGCTTGAAAGTAGTTAAGGGTTAGAACAGATAACACACTCCAGACAATCACACAAGCACAAAGAGATGGAGTCGCCTGTTCAACAGACTGCCCTTAACTCGATATTTGTCAGCTACACCTTTAGAAAGGTGTTGATATACCTTTAGAGATGACAAATCGAATCCAGGATAAAACCACCTGATACCAACCCAGTTAGCAAGACTCGTTGGCCCGTTGTGAACTTAACAGTAGAAGAAGATGAAAAAATAAACTAGTGCGCATACAAAGCAAGAAGAGGGGAAAAGTCGTCAGGTCAGTGGCTGCGACTTTGAAAAGTGAAAATCTAATTTTTGTTTTTCTTTTAAAGAAGAAGAAGACTGTTGATTTTTCAAACGGTCAAAATTCATTTAATTCAACATATTAAATTCGAGATACTTATTAAAAGATTTTGTTTATTAAATATGATTTAATTTTATAAATACAAAACGGTCAAATATTTAATGTATAGAATTAAAATATAAAATCGTTGGATCTTTGATGGGTACACGTATGCACTTGCAGGCACACGAAAGGCTCGCGTCAAGGCTCACGCAAAAGCACACGCAAGCTCCGCAAGCCCGCGGCCCGCGGTGCTTCGGTGCGAAGCACCGCACATGTGTGCATTTGCCCACTAGTCCATTTCCTAAGTCCATATCCAATCCACTAGTTCTTTTTCCTTATATAGAACGTTTGTGGTAATAAGGATAAACTTCCTCCTTGGTTTTCCCAATATGGGACAAACCAAAGGTTTCTCGTTCACTAAGAAGTGAAAATGGATGGCTTTAATTTTTCCACCCCAAGTTTGGACTAGTGACCCTAGGTCCCTTTAAGATATATTAAGTAACAAAATTAATTTTAAATAAGAAATACATTTTTAATTCTAACAGTTTGCAAGAATACAAACTTCCCCTTTTGATTCTTGTATTCTTGGCCGTCAGTGGTGGTCTTCCCTGATTAAGCATCATGTTTGTGTGAGATAATTCAACAACTTTTTGAGCTAAAATTACTATATTTCCAGGCATTGATGCAGGTGTTGTAGTATTATCCAATGCATCAAAGAGTGGAAGAGGTGGTGTAGGTGTTAGTAAATTAACCATAATGCTACTACTGTTACTGAAAGTTATCGGAAAAAGGATAGCGATAGCGTAATGGAGGTAGGAAAGATGTTTTTTTTATTTTTTATAATATTAGGATAAATTTATGATGGAAGCAGCTGGAAAACCACTCGGTTCTAGTTAATATTTGTTTTATAAAAAATTGGTAAAACATATTATGAATATACTAAAATTTAGACATATAAGGGTCACTTCTTTTTACTTTAACGACCTTAATTTAGACCATAAGAGCGTCCATAAGGGCGTGAGTAAAACACGGACTAAAGATCAAAAAAAAATTTTGGTCCGTAAATGTGTAGCGCAAAGGCGCGATTGTATTTGAGGTTTAGTCGCCAAATTCCACTGTAGCAGAGTAGATTTAGGAATTTTCCCGGAGTAAACATGGTTTAGTCGGGCGGGCTCGTAGTGTACCGTCTAACATCAAGCGGCGTCGCAGTGTACCGCATGGAACGAAGTGTTATCCTAAGACAACGCTTAGAAACACGGGTGGTATCCCAGGAATGCGCCTGATCAAGCGGTTGCCTAGAATAACGCCTGGAGAAACAGTGCTCTAGGCTCACGCCCATCAACGGGCGCAATGCTAGAATGCCGCTCAGTTGGACCGTAATCCTAGGATACCGCCTACAGTGAAACGAAGCTCTAGGACTCCGCTCTAATATAGGCGAGGCGCTAGGACGCCGCTCGCTGCTAGGCGCGCTCCTAGGAGTCCGCCTGGTTAATTTTGGTTAATTTGTTACCGTTTTGTTACCATTGTCAACGGCTATAATTTGTATTCTGATACACCTATAAATAAATAAATTTATATCTATCATTCCCATTTCAAATCCACATCTTTTACATTTCATAGAAAATTTATAATCTATCGTTTTCATAATTATAGCTTACGAAAATTTTAGGCTTAATGCAAAGAATTTTACCCTAGAGGAAGATTTATCCCTATGTCGAAACATAGTATTACATTATCCAGCAAGGGGTCATGAACGTCGGATGAATGGTTCAATGAGCATGCAATGGTTAGAAGATATTCATGCTAACTTTTGTAATGAAACCGGTAACCCCAATAACCGGAACAGAGCAGGCCTTTTTTGTCGATATGTGGAAATCACAAAGGAAGTACTAGAATTTTCTTCTTTAATCGCTAAGGTGAATGAAAGAAGAATTAGGAATGAAACTGATGATGAAGTTGTTTCCAGATCTCTGGAGGAATGGAGAAGATAGAAACGTTCAGATTTCAGGTACTAACCTCATTTCGAGATCCTAAGGGTGATTGAAGAATACAATCCTTTTCTGTTGATTATTCTCAAAAGATGTGAAGAACGTCGTCCCGTGCGTCATACGACCCGTTGAAGGTTTGATAATAGGTTTGCTTAAGTGTTTAAGTGTAATCTATTGATTTATTATATTTCATCTCCTTTAATGTTACGCGATGTATGCCTTTTCGATTCAATGAAATGATTTTACGTTCAACTGTTTTACAAAATTAATTAACTAATGAAATGTGGCCATCTATTAAAATATATTGATAATACATGAGATACCGATTACAACCAAACTCTGACAAAAGTTAGAAAAATTCTCAAAATCAGTGGATAAAGTTAGCAGTTACTTTCGATTACAGTTTGGACTTAATGAACTCGTAGCTTTCTACAAATGTGAACTCTTCTCATTTTTCCTGATAGTAGTGCATTTTTACGAGATCCTCCTACACAACCATAGGAAAAAAAAAACATAATTCATCAAGTTTACTATGTTGTTATTGGAAGACCAAACAACTTAGGTTAAGTAAAAGATACTTACAAATTGTTGGATCGACAAGCCTAAATGGGTGGGGTTAAAGATCCGTTGTTGTATAGCTATATAATCAGCTATCCCTATTCGGATAAGTTGGTATCTATCATGAATTTTTTCAAGAGATCTTTGCTTTGGATTTCCATATTCTCGAGCATATTGGATGTAGATCCTCCCCCAAAAGGTTTCAGGTTCAACCCTTCCAGCTATGACATCTTCACGTAGGGTTTCGTTATGCCATGTTTGGTTATAGCCAAATCTTCAACTGAATCAAATATTGCCATGTTTGTAGGTAGAGTTATGAAGTGAATTACCAAGAGGAGATGAGTAAATGAAATTTGTAGAGTGTATGAAACTAGGTGTGTATGGTATATGGTAGAGAAAACAGATGTATTTATAAGATAATTTCGAAAACTAGTTGTTGATTGTACTTTCATTGTAAATAATTGCACAACCCATTTTTTTCCCTACAAAGAGAGAGACTTAACGGCTAGTATTTTCAAAAAATTACTATTTAACATGAATTCTCTCTAAATACAGAATTGTTCATGAATTCTTTCATAAAAAAAATAACATGAGCTAATAAGTAGAGCTAAACTCACTTTCGCAGGTATCGCGGCTACACTTAGCATGTGCAGCAAGCCTTTAAACCCCTAGGTGCCTCTAGCGGCCGAGTTGTGTCTCGGGCGGGTTTACTAGAGATTTACCAACAAAACCTATCCAGAGGATTTACAAATTTTTAATCCTCACCAGAATCTGACCATAAGTGTTCGATCAAGTCATTTCGCAAACGAATATGAGTATCTTTGTCGAATACTGCACGTCGGCGTTGGTCCTTTCCCATTCTCGAAAGTTCACCTGTGTTGTGTCTATAAATATTTATCGGTGCACCGTGGCTGCGTCGATCATACTCATGCGTCCAATCACCGGGGAAACGTTCATCCTCCACTATCATATTATGTAGAATGATTACAGTCTTCATTATATATGCTAGTACGTCAGGATTCCACATTCGTGCTGGTTGCTTGATGATTGCAAATTGATTTTGCAGTACGCCGAAGGCTCGTTCTACATCTTTTCGGAAACCCTCTTGCCTAGCAGAAAATTTTTGTTTCTTCGCCGAGTCTGGATGTTTAATCGACATCACAATAGTAGCTATCTCCGGGTATATTCCATCACCAAGATAGTACCCCATATCGTACTGATGTCCGTTGACAGCAAAGTTCACAGCCGGTGCTTTCCCGTTGATAAGCTTTTTGAAAATATATGAACGGTTCATCATATTTATATCATTGTTAGAACCAGGCATACCAAAAAATGCATGCCAAAACCACAGATCATATGACACCACTACCTCCAGGATAATACTTTCACTACCTTTATACACAGTGTAAGCACCTGATTCAGCCGATGGGCATTTATCCCATTTCCAGTGCATGCAATCAAGACTACCCAGCATCCCCGGAAAGCCCCTTTCCTTGTTCTCAACAAGAAGCAGTTCAACATCACGCTTAGTTGGTGGGCGCAAATATTCTTTCTCGTACAGATGCACTATCGTCTTACAAAACCTACGAATTGCTTCCAAAACTGTGGTCATCTTCCGCACATCCATAAGCTAATATTCGTATTGGTGCAATAATTTTTTGCTGAGGGGTTAATCCAAGAACACCACAAGCATCTCTTTTTTGAACAAAATACTTATTTACAGCTACGACATCTCCCAATATACGGTTGAATAATTCTCCCCGCATTCTGAATCTTCTACGAAATACATGAGGAGGAAACGTCGGGTTTCTGCAAAGTAATCTTTCCACAGAAGTTTTACACCGTCATCACGTAATCTTGGTATTTTGATACGAGTTTGAGGTCAGTTCATACTTGAAGCGATCAATCCCCTAGTGACTGCTTCATTATTTTGGCTCAATGCAAGTAAACCTTCGTCTGATGAGTACAGACTATTGTTATCATCATCACACGATGATGAAGAAGAAGAATGAGGAGGAATAGAAGAACAAGAACCATAGTACTGATTTTTATTTAATAATATGCCATTTGCTTTTTGATGTTTGTATTTTGGGTTTGTATAATTGGAGAATCGAGTGTTCAATTTATAGGCAAATTAAGATAAGATTTTGAGTTTTGAATTGACAATACACGGTTGGTATGTTATTGCAAAAACAGAGTTGAGGCAAGTGGGGTGGACAGACGAATCAGAGTTATGAAATGTCGGTTGACAAGACAATACCAAATGACCAAAACGACAAAAGTTAGAAAAAAAATTCAAGAGTTTTGAATTGACAATACACGGTTGATATTTTATTGCAAAAAACAGAGTTGCGGTAGGTGAGGTGGACGGACGCATCAGAGGAAACAATATTCAGAGTTTTGAATTGAGAATACAAAACTAATATAAAGGATAAAATAAATGATTATAAATGTAAGAAAAATAATTTAAAAAGACAATTCAAATCTGAGAAAAGAAAAAGTTTTATGTTCAACTAACAATTCAATGCTAATGAATTACTACTCTTCTGTATCTTGATTCTCGGACGCCGAGCGCGGGGGCATAAACGGAGGAAAAGATGGTCTGGGATTACAGTTATTTGATTGCATTGTTGATGATGATCCCTGACCCATGGTGTTCCACATCGGTGGTGGCATATTCTGAGCATACGTGCCAAACCCAATGGGTGGTTGTTGTTGACGAAAATGGGCAAGCTGTGAGTTCAACATGTTGTTTTCATTTTCGTAGACCCTGTATTTATGCATCTTTGGCAATGAAATAGTCCATCCTCTTCTTAGTTTCATTTAACGTAAATTCACGAAACTCGTGGGCAAAATCAGAAAACTCTTGAACTAAATCATAAGCCGCGACCTGTGATGAAAAAAATAAAATCAAATTCTAAACCATCATTGTATACTAAAATCAAATTTACAGTGTTTTGTTGTATACTTACGTATGGTAGCTGTTGTGGGGGCGGAATGGGTACATGTTCACGACGACGTTGGATGTTGTGTTTAATACGGTCACCAGCATAACCATATGTTTCAACCTCCCAATCGACTTTTGTGGCATATTTATACAGGTTAGTCACATGTCGCCAATACTCCATATGCAGATCATAGTTCACGACACGTAGAAACTCACTTGCAGGGACCAGACATTTTTCGCTCATCTCCTCAACCACCTCGTCGCTGAAGTTGGAAATACAACTAGGCGGGTTGCTAGAAACGCCCCATCTTGGATTGTTCTGCCTCCAACACCGGTTTTCGAGATACATGTTATTCTTTATCCATTTGAATTGACAATAAACAAATAAACCAATCAGTTAAACGAAATGCAAAGAAAATAAAAAACATTCCAATGGAAATAAATTATAAACTTACGGTGCCTAGCCAAGAGAATATTTCCCTTTTCCCTGAGAGCTCTATAGCTTTCCGTCCAATTTCAGATTCCAGGACCATGGTCGCAGCTTCCCACGGTTTCCAGGTCACATCGTCTACAGACAACTGATTCAGAGAAGTCCTTGAACTAAGAATGTCAATACTCTTCCTCCGGCTTCCCGTCCACCGGAGACATCTAGGCCACTCATTTTTACTTTCAGGCGAAGGGTTCTTTGGCCGACAAATGCCCAGATATTCGTACCCCCAAAACTAGAATGTATTGACAACCAATGGAATAAATAACTGAGCAACAAAAAAAACAATTCAAAATAATTATAAATAACACTAACAAATTTACCTCCAAAATTTGGAAGGGTCCGACCAATGACTTTTGCCCCTGCCAGATGCGGCGACACCGGAATACAATTTAGAAAATGCAGGAGTACCCCATTCATATTCGTTAACTGCATTTTTATCCTCAAAAGCATCTAACCATCCAGCATCAATATAGGTTTTTGCATTTGAAAAGAAGAACTCACCCAAAACATACATATAAAACGCTCTGGCCACTCTATCTGCAAGTCTACTATCATCGTTAGCCGCAACCAATATTTGTGGATCAAAATATGTGCATAAAAATTTAACCGTAATTGCATCTGAAACCCACTGGTAGGGAATACCTTCTCTTTTACAAACCGCACTATCTTTAAGTTCAGGAAAAATATGCTCCCGGACATATTCAAATTGGAACTTCCCTGAGTCATACGGAACACGACTACCAATACCAATACTAATTCCTGTCAACATTACCCAATCAAGGGGTGTGAACCCAAGCTCACCAAACGAGAAGTGAAATGTGTTTGTCGTATCCCAAAAGCGCTCAACAATATAGTCAATAAGTGCATGCGATGAATACACTACATCTATAGTAAGTAATCGGTCCCATCCTCCCTTTTCAATAATATATTTGAGCCTAGGGCTATGTTTAACAATACCTTGGTAGGTCTGAAGGACCGATTTGAGGGAACCATGATATGAAAACTTGAATTTGGCGTCGCTTGAATACGTTATATTGGTGGAGGCGTGACCCTCAGTATCTTCCACAACTGTACAGTGTTCCAACCCCGGAACTTCTACTGTTCCTTCAATAATACGGTCTTCTTCTGAATCCTCGACGATTTTAGTCTTCTTGGCCCTCTTCTTTCGGCCAACGAATCTGGACGTCAAACTACTCGACATCTGGGCAAACAATTCATACAACATTGAAAATCAAGAGTAATCCCCATAATGCAGAAAGATAAAAATCTACAATAATCAAAAAATCAAGGAAAACATAATAATTTCATAATTACAAAAGTAATTATCTAATTACATAATCATATGTACCAACATACAAAAATCAAACATTCTTGAACAAAATTCATCATTAACAAAATACTTCAATATCAATGCCCCAATTGTACCAAATATCATCAAAATTCCACAATTATATACTTCCATAGACATAGGTTTTAAAACATAAACATTCCAAATTCCCAAATTTTCAAGACAATCTAGTCAATTCATCAAAAAATTAACCATCACCCAACTCAAATTAAACAACAACTTAATCAATTATATCTTCAATTTAACAAATTATCATCAATTTTTTATACCCAATTTACAACATTCATAAACCTTAAAAATTATCCATATTCCATAATTACAATTTCTAATAAAACCTAAATATCTCAATTTCATAATCACATGTTTAATCATTCAACATACATAACCAATTTAACTAACAAAACATAATAATAAAACATACTCTAAATTTAATTTACAAAACAACTATAATTTACAAAAAAAACAAAAGAAATTACCTTGATTACGCTCGGATGTTTGAGAAAAGCTTGAGCGGAGTCTCAAAATCGTAGGCGGGTCATTGGGATTTCGTTTGGGAAGATTAATCAGGGTTCAAGAGGGGAGGCAGAAGAGGGTTCAATTGAAAAACAAAGGGTTCAAGAGAAAGAAAATAGGGTTCGGCTGAAGAAGAAGCAAATGATAATGGGGCGGGCTGCTAGCATCTCGCTTGGAATTCCAGGCGGGGCGCTAGCACACCGCCCGTCCCATTCTACTCACGCGTTTGAGTCGCACAAGCGCAACTCCTTCAGGCGTGTTGCTAGCCCTCGCCCTATCAGGCGTGATTTTGGGATACCGCCCATCTCTCGGGTGTGGTCCATCTCGCACAAGCGTTATCCTAGGATTTCGCCCGTGTTTTCAAGCGCATCGCTGAGACACCGCCCAACACCAGGCACATCGTTAGAAAACCGCCCGACTATACACAGCTGTTTTTGGGCCGGACCAAAGACTAAAAATTTTAGTCTTTGGTGGTTTACTCTAGACCCATTGTGGTTGCTCTAAGGTGGTTACTTCAAATGAGAGAGGAAAATAATAAAATACCCTTTAATTTTAAGTTACTTTAAATTTATTGTCTAACAATTTTAATCTTTGGTGTTTATTCTAGTTGATTCATTGTGGTTGCTTTAAGGTGATTAATTCAAATGAAAGAGGGAGATAATAAAATACCATTTAATTTTAAGTTACTTCAAATTTACTGTCTAATGTTATTATTGAAATTTCAGGGTCTAGTTTTTGGCTTACATGCAACGTCATATTAAGTCGAATATTTTCGTACGTTAAAAACTTACTGGTTCATTTCCACACGCTACAGAAAAATATTCTATCAAAATTTAAAATATATTCCCTAAAAGTAATTTATAAAATATAAATAAAAATGAAAGGTGTCTAAATAAATTGATCAAAAATTAATAATATAAAATTTGCTCCCCAATTTGAAAGGTAGCCCTCAAACGCTAGTTCCACCTTTACGTGTCTTATAAAAAAAAATTCTCTAAGATGACAGTTTACCACACATTGGAGACAGAGTGACTAGAGATAGATCAAAAGGAGCCGGTTCAAATATAGGGATTAACGTGAATACTAGTTAAATTAAATGTTAAAGTAGAGAATCCTTTTTGGGAAATGACATGTCATGTATAGAATATCAATAGACCAATGAAGAAGCCACACATAGAACTGGATTTTGTCTGGATTTTATCTATAGTCCACGTTTAGACGTTGAGGGTATGTTTGATACTATTTTATAAAACTGTTTTCAAAAAAATAAATTAGTGTTTTTTAAATATATATTTTTTTTGTTTTTATTTTCTAATAAATTTTAAAAAACTGTTTGGTAGAACTTTTTTAAAAACATATTTTTTAAAAGTTAGTTATAAGTTAAAAACAAATAGATAACATTTAAGAAAGAAAAAAGAAAACAAAGAAAATAATAAATAATTATTTTCGTTTTTTTGTTTTCAAAAATAAAAAATAGATAAAAAAATATTTTTGGAAATCATAGCTACCAAACACGTTTTATTGCGTATTCTATTTTTTTTGTTTTATAAAACGGAAAACCGTTTTATAAAACGGTACCAAACACACCCTTGGTGTTTTTATATGCTTTTGTGCTCCTTTAGTTTTTGACAGTTTTTCGATGTAAGTGTAAAAGAGCTTTGGAGAGAAAGTAAAATATATCCCGATAATGCTTATATATATAAAAAGAGGCATAAAAAAACATAAGACATCAGTAGTAGTAGTAGTTTGTGGAATAATATCCACGTTGAAAAGAACAAAAGAAACTGCAGTGGTGATATACTCATTATTGCTTTGGTAGTTAGGGGTAAATCCAAAAGGGGCCTGTGGGGTCATAGACCCCCATAAAAAATTTAGATTATTAAATATCCCTGTATGTTCTATTTTTTTAGCACTAAAATTATCTGTTGGCCTCTACAAACTTTTAAAATTAAGAAAATATCTATATATTTTCTATATATTCTTTGTGTAATTTTAAAAATAATTATTGTATTTTTAATATCACATATCCAACATACCTAAAATTAAATAGATATACATTTTAATCCATGTTTTATCGATTTTATTCGTTTATCCGTTTCTATATTTTCTATCTAGACGAACATGTATTTTGACTTAGTTTTATATTAGTGTGTGAAATTTTTTATTATTGTATCTTTAGTTATGATCTTCAAAACAAGATATGCCCCCACTGAACATTTGGGATGATTCGCCATTGTTGGTAGAAGGCATGGTAGCAAAGAGGAAAATGATTATGGACAACATCTTGGGTATAAAGACTTGAATTTGTTCAGGGTTTTCATGTTGTCAGCTTCAATTATCATATTTGTCTTCTTCAACTCCTTAGAGTATCTCTAATAGAAGGTGGAAAATTTATTTTTTAATGACATGTGGGATTTTAGACCTCCATTTAAAATAAATTCATCTCCAACAACAGGTCCTACAAAACAGGAGGGATGAAATAATAATTTTAAAGATTTTAAAGAAAGTCTTATCTAGACCTTCAGAATGACCTCCATATCATACTTTTGATTTTTAATAATTAATTAAAATACAATTGAACGGTTAAAATTTTATCACATAAGATTTTCTTAAGATCAAAATTATATACTACCGGGGATGATTTACAGTTATGGGGTTCTAAATCTAGGATGCAAATTCTACTAAATAAGAGTCTTAATAAGAATTTCATATATGATTTTTAACACTTGTTATGGAGAAGCTTTTAGCCCATTGAAAGGTTAGATTTGTTCTTGTCCAGTATTTATCTGATCCATCATCTGTTATATCCGAAAATATTTATCACACCCTCAAATTTCTTCGATTAAGATAAGATGGGACACCAAAATAATTTATTGCTGAGCCGTATGAGGTAGGAACCAACATTTTTCCAACACTCATATATCCCATAAAAATGGGTCCCTTATTTTTCTATGGGTGAGGTCACTTGTTAAATATATGATCCAGTATAATGCCACCTATTTGCATGAGGATTTTGGGGTACCTAGCGAAGTCAAATATATCCGCACGTATTGGTTACTAGTATGCAGAACTGAAGATAGGGTTCCAAGAATGGAGGGGGCACTTCTAGAGTGAATCAGTGATTGACATAGACAAGGCTTTAGACATGTGTTGTTTAAAGCTTGATTCCATAAAAATGACAAGATTCGATAGATCTCTTCTTAGTTGCCACCTGGTTCAAATGAAAGTTATGTATGACGTCCCTGGTCTATCTCGCATTACTTTATGACACGTATGTTCAACTATTCAGGTTGGCCCAAAAAAGTCGAGAAATGCAATGTATTAGTTCACGAACCAATCCACAAAATGAGGAGGAAGCTAAAGAGAAAGCCTAAAACAAGATGGAAAAAATTGTCTAAAGATGATAAATGACACGTAAATTAGGAGTAGGATATAATAACAAACTGATAGGGAACCCATAGGCCTGAATCTGAAAGTTAAAAAGATTAGACTTATAACGTGTCTGGTACAAGAAATTGAAGGTAATCTAATTTTTAGGAAAGGCGTCTAAGTAAAATCAAACAAAATAAATTTATTTTATGTAATTAAGATTTTTGATTTTTAAGAATCCAAATCTTTCCAAAATAATAGATTTTTATTGTACTAGTTTAGTAGTGCAATGGAACTGGATTCCGAGGTAAAGACAAATAAACCCTAATTTCTTAGATTTAAATTATCACATAATAAAACTTCTAGGATGTCAATTCTTCCAACCAAACAAAGTGTTAAGGAATCACTTAGCATTGCAATGGATTTTTATCGCCTTCTCTTTGTAGAATGTTAAGTGGGTAGTGAAATGCCGTATGCCGCAGTATTTCATCTTAATCGCTCATTACACATTCTTACTCTGCTAATAATTTAGTTTTAAACAATACTTTTCAATTGAAGTTTTGCAATATCTGATTTTTCATTGCATTAATTAACCGAAGCTTGTCTCACGCTTCATTTTTTTTTCTACATAGAGGTTTTTGGAACAAGTCTTATGCTCAATGGGAGAGCCAGGAATGAAAATAAAAACGAGCAAAAAAAATTTTACTAAAAAATATCCTATTACATGTAAAGTTTTTCAAACTAATGATACGACACAAACTTCATTTACTGTGTATGCTACCTGCTTGCTAATTCTTGCGCAGAAAAAAACGACAGACGTTGATAAAAATCAGAGGGTATGAGTAAGCGACAACAACAATACTGACCACCACTGTTAACACAAACACATGAGTTTTGTCATTTGGTCCGTTTTACCGGCTTAATTCAAGAAGGAAAAAAATCACGTTGTTATTATACCCATATCGACAAACTTAATGAACGGTTTTACCTAATCTGTCTACCTAATTCTTATCTTCAGGATAGATACATACCCTTTCTGAATATGCATTCTATACTACCAAAAACAAGAATGCTAACCACCAAAGGTTGCTGCATCATGCATATCTCGTGCTGGAATTAGTACCCATCAAAACTAGATCTCGATGCACCAATTAATTTTACTAGCCCCATCTACAGTTACAGCCATTTAAATATCCTTTGTTCTAGAAAAAATGGCATATTTTTTTTTTAATTTAATTTATATTTATATGAAAAAAAAACTATTTTTTTAAAACAGAGATAGAATACATTATTAATTTATGGAGATTTAAATATTATTAGATTAAATCTTACTCGGAGTGTAACATACCCATTTGAAGTGTCCAAATGAAATTATGGATTCCAACTTTGGCCTTTAAAACAGTGTCCACACCATTGATATGTTTCCAATAAAATGACAACAAGGATGCATAACATTTGGTTGAGATTACATCAAAATGTACATCAGTTCTTAAATGTTGTAGA
Organism: Papaver californicum; assembly: GCA_023531435.1. Lineage (NCBI taxonomy): Eukaryota > Viridiplantae > Streptophyta > Magnoliopsida > Ranunculales > Papaveraceae > Papaver > Papaver californicum. The sequence continues at coordinate 1,161,060 of JAJJMC010018788.1, forward strand.
CCTAATAAAAGTTTTTTTTTGCAGAAACAGGACTTATTCTCTTTTGGTTAGTTTCTTGGGTTGGGTGGACAAGAATGGCTCAAGCTCAACTTTCTACTAAATTAAACAAGACCCTGTATCAAAAAATAAAAATTGATTAACACCCAAGTGGAAATAGTTGAATAATTACCAAACCATGGTCAGACACCACAGATGGGTTAAATACTACTCCAACAGTAGTAGCAGCAGTAAATGGGTTGTGTCTGCCTCCATCTGTATATGGACAGGACTATATATATGTGTGAAAGGATAAAAGGAAGGAAGGGGGACTAGAAAAAGGCTTTCAGTTAGTCAGTCACTTAAAAAGTTATCAATTCTTCTTCTTCTTCTTTTGTGTTGGGTCTGTCTATATCAACAATATCATCTATTTATCTTCTTTAACATATCATCATATCATCACCATGATTCCATCCATCTCCATGAATGCCTAAAACAGAACCCCTCTACTCTATTCCATCTATCTTCAAGATATCACCAACAAATCAAACCTTGCTCAGTTAGTTTAAGTAACCTGTTAACATCATTATGTAAGCAAGACTCTTTTGCTCTTAAGCTGCAGTGTGTGTTTTTGTATCTTCCATTGTTGGATTGGATTACTCTTTTTATTTTATCTTATTTTATTATCATTCCTACTGAATTTCAGCAATCCCTTGATGTATAAAATTACTTGTATTTTTTATTACTCCTTCAAAAATCTTATCTTGTTTCTAAAAATCACTTTTGAAGCTTGTTTGTTAATGATTGTTAATTTCATAGTTAATTAATCTAGATCATGATATTGAATTTGTATTCATTTTATGAGGAGTTTGAAGATCTGATTACTTTTTATGTGTTTTTCAGTATAGATATGTTTAATTAATATGTTGTGTAGATCTATAAGTGTTTTCTTCTGAATTTAATAATATTTTTTGTTTTGGTTCATTTCAGATATAAGAAGAAAGAATCTTTCCTTTCATTTCAAGAATAATCCTTTTCCAATTTTAATATTATTATTAGTTAAAAATGGGTCTTTCAAGCCTTCCAGCTCCATCATCAGGAGTACTTTGTGTAATCCTGGTTAACACAGCTTTATCCATCTCAATCTTCAAAGGCATTATGCGATCAATCCTTCACATACTTGGTATTAACTTATCATCATCGTCGTTGTCGGATTCCATTGAAAATCCATCAGAACCATCTGATTTCTGCCTTACACCATCGGGCACATTTGTGGAAGAATTCAGGAGCCGGATTCCAACAGTTCAATTCGGTTCAGTTTGTAAGTCCAGACAGTTTGATCATGATTGCTTGGTCTGCCTTAACCAGTTTGTACCCGAATCAGAAATAAACCGCTTGTCTTGTGGTCATGTTTATCACAAGGTCTGTTTGGAGAAATGGTTAGATTACTGGAACATCACTTGTCCTCTATGCAGAACCCCGCTGATGCCTCCAGATGAGACTACTTCATGCCCTTGGTAGAGTTCATCAACAGAATTTCGACTCATTCAATGGAGGTATTTACTCCAATACCACTCATTATCATTGAGAAGTAGTGTACAGTTATATTTGTGGTAGTAGTAGTAGTAGTAGTAGTAGTAACGCTGGTAATGCTGTACATGTGAAGGTATTATATCTAGTACTTAGTATGTACGTAAGGTTAAACGTAAATAGGGTGTAATTTATACCTATGCTGTATCAAATCTAGCATTTTGATATCAATCTTTTCATGTACAGACATGTTGTTCTCTTTTGCTCCATGATGAAAGCCTTTTGAGTTCTATTTATGAGCTTGAGTTTTGAATTAGCTTGATCTACTATACCACTTAAAACAACTGATGCAACAAGATCCAATTTGTTATTTGTCGGGTGGAAAACATGATTCATGAATGTTGTCTCAAAATTGGATTATCTTTTCTCAAGCCTTTTTTTAGGGTGTACTTTTTGTGAATGTGCTCTTAGAAAAAACGGAGAAGGGATGTAAGACTGAACGGAAGTTATGAATTCAATGTAAACAGCTCTAAGGCTATTTCTGAAAGACTTATCACCAGAAGTTGGTGCCAGTACCCCAACATTTATTAACTGGATTTCAGCTGTTTAAAACAAATCATGTATACTTTATAGCACTTACAGCTTAAGAAAAATAGAATTAAGCAGAGAAACAGTGGTCTTTTCTGGTCTTACTATTTAGTTCCCGATTTATTGGGGCCGTGATTTCCTGATTTACTTCTCCTTACCATTACCTTCTTAGTCTCCAATTTACTTCCAGATGCTCCTTCGGTAATTGCCGTCTCCTTCATTGCCTTCGTAATCTCTGACCCTGGCCAAACACCACTGTCCTGTTTCCTTCTCATAATCTGGTGATGACTTCTCATCTCACTTGTTGATGTAGTTGCTTCCCCCTCTGACGTCCTTTGGCCATTTTGTTTATCTGCAACTCTTTCTGGCTTATTGTTATACTCAGTTCGGGTCGATTTTGGTTGTTCAAAACTTTCAAGTATTGTCTCCGTAGGTTGTGGTTTCCTACTTGTTACTTTTGAGTTTCTCTCTTGATCAAAGAATAAGACTTGTACTACTGTTCTTAAGGGTAGACGTTCGTTTTTTACTACATGAGCACACACTTTCGGGGACAATTTTTGACAGTCAAGAATTCTACAAAGTCGTTTTTTATCTACTTTGCTTATATCTGTGTGCTCCTGATGTTAACAGAGAAATTGACTATTAGAACAACACGATATTTGTAACAATTTAAATATGATTTAAGGATACTGCCAGAAGAGTAATTCTAATATTATTGCAGCCATTAGTTCATCAAACTACTAAACTGCCAAAAATGGTAAAACTTGTCAGTGATTCTAATATCCTTGCTAGAGATTGTTTTGGAGCTATATTCATCTTAGTTTATGTTATGTTAGATGGATTGGCATACAGGAAAATTTGGCCTTAGGTTACAAATAACTTAAATGATTAAGAGGAACCATGTTACCTTTAGATAAATGTTGATAACCTTGTATAATTCATCATGATCAGAATGTGCAATTTCCGGTAAAGACTCGGCAAGTGAGACAATCTTTGAAACAGGCATGTTACCATCCCTAGCAACCACTTGGAGGTAAGAATCAATAAGTTTTCCTACTCTCATTAGGGATATAACAGATTCACTTTCTACCTGTGAACCCTGTCTCCGCCACTGAGCCAAAAAACTTTCCAATAGCGCCCCAACTAAGTTTGTATCGTAAAAATGCTGATCCAATGATGAGTGAAGTGGAATCAGTAAATCATCAACTGTAGCATCTTCCAGTTGCCTACTAGATCTTCTAATAAGTTCTGCTTTTGTCGAATGATGTGCCCCAACTAAACTTGCCAGTCTAAGTAACTTCAGCAAGAACCCAACTGAAACCGACCCACGTTCTGTTGGAATCATACTCACAATTGAATCAATAACTTTTTGTTGTTTCTGAATCATTTCTTCTGTTTGAGATGCTGAACTTTCTGAAATGCTACTCTTTGAAGAAATGTTAGGTAGCCTTTTATATGCATATACATGTAATGCTTCACCTACAAGTGGTGAAGGGAGTATATTTATTGATTGAATGGCTGTAATTATACATCGAAAAAGATCAGTGTCTAGGCCAGATATATCCTCTGTCCACCAATCTCTTGGAACTGTGTGGTGATGTTTTTCAGCATAACCTGGTCTAGTGTACTTATAAGACCATGTAACCTACAAAAACAAATTTTAAATTTCAAGAAAGACTGAATGGGGTAATGAAACCTCACTATGAAGTTCAAAGAGATACTCAATCATCACTTCATTGAAGTTTACTCTTGTTGGTTTATTCTGCAAACTTGTTTAAAGCTTAAAGCCTGAAATGCTGCTCTTATTGAAGGCAAAAAGTGCTTACTGACCTTCGATGTATGCATGAGAATTTTCTCAACAATTGAATCGATGCACCGTAGAGTAATTCCTAGGTTTTCTGACCAGTCTGGTACTTCTGTAGTGGTTTGTAATGTTACAATGGAGTCCTTCCAACCTTCAAGAATGCATGAATTGGAGAAAGCTTCAAGTTTTGCTATGAAATTTCCTTTGCAGATTGACTCTGTCATCCTAAGGAACTTTGCAGCACAAAGTGCTGGTACCAGATTATGAGCACTAAGACTGATTGCAACTCCATAGCAGAATTTCGCACAGAGCTCAAAAGCTTCTTCACCACCTGGAATATCGTGAAGTTCAACTTCAATTTCGTTAGAATCGTCAGAACCTGAACAAAGTTGCCGCAGGATACCACATTTTGGTAGTAACTGAATCTGCAGTAAAATGAGTGTCAAATAATGGATGCAAGTGATTCAGAAGTAACTTAGAATATAAAAGCAGGATACCACATTTTGGCAGTAACTGAATCTGCAGTAAAATGAGTGTCAAATAATGGATGCAAGTGATTCAGAAGTAACTTAGAATATAAAAGCATCGAAACGGTCATAGATAACTGATGAAACTTCGGTTAACAGGGCGTTAGCAAATTTGTTTACTGGACGAATTCCAAATTTGGGATTTGTTTAACCAGTTTATATGGTTTCAAAGGCATAATACCAGTAAGATCCTAACAGCCACATTAGTATTTCTTAGAGTTCTATCGGAAAGCTGTCGAGCATCCTTATTTTAACATTGGCAGTAACTAATCGACGAGTTCAATTTTTTTTTATTTTGGTGTGTTGTATTTGCGCTGTAATTCTGTTAGTAACTCTTAGCATCATTGACATTCTATTTTAGATTCTTTAGGCATTCTTTACCTGAACTTCCTACCTGGGACTATCATATCATACGATTCATTAGTAAGTGCTACTTGTAGTTGAGATTTCATATTTATGCTATCTTATCAACGAGAACTGATGAATGCAAATCCTTGAGATAGCAAAGAAAAATAAATTGTTAACTATTGATTAAAAGGAAAACTGTTCTAATGATGCGTACGTATTACCTTATGAAGGAGAAATTTAGTGTTGTTAATTTGTATAACGAGATCCACCGGTAAATCAGACAGCACCGACCTGCGCAATTAACACGACTATAATCAATTTATGAATTCCTCTATGTTTCTTCTACATTAAAATGCTTAGTACCTGGTGTTTTCTTCTGTAAAGAAAGTGTCTGGTCTTGTTCCAATTTTCATGTACTTCATTTCTTCTTCTATTTGCTTGATTCTTTAACATATATGCATGGCCATCACGATCCGGCAATTCTTTTACCAAGAAACCCCAATGACCTGAAATACAATGCCAATTATATATTTTCAAGTGGAAATTTAAATAGAGTTATTACAGAATTCCATATTTCATGTTTACACTAAAATCACTAAAAAGGTGATGATGATATTTAATGCATACGAAAGTTTTGTTGGGTTGGTGAATAAATATAGTAAGACTTCAAGTGCTTAAAAAGCTTTAGGATGCATGAACCTTGGTCATATCTAAATCCTGTCAGATCTATTACTAACAGGGAAAGATATCAAAGAATTGATTATTCATTAACTGCTCTCTTGAATGAACCTGCGCCGGTGAAAGAATTAGAGAAAAGAAGAGAACATATACAAGAAAGATCACAGGTGACAAGGACGGTTTGAAAAGAAACAATTAGGTATCAAAGTTTCAGGGTTTGAAAGATGGAAGTACAGGTGCTGTCTAGTGAAAACATAAAAGCAATTTCTGAAATATATAGTGAATTGCTGGTCTCTCTTCTCTCTTGTCAACCAACCATTGAAGAACCCATGCATCTTCCTTGTTTCATGGTTCACAAAAGAGAAGAATTAGATGATGAAAAATAGCTTTATACCTTTATTTTTTTTACAAATTTCCAAGAGAGGATCAGGTTCTGTTGATACCTGGAAAGGTTCTTGTAAGCATGCAAAAGAGACGTACACTAGACTAGAGAGGCCAGAGAATTAGTAGTGCCGACTGAGAGAGAGTGGAAGAGTCTGTGAGAGGGCAAATGCTTTTAATGTTTTGTACACATAGCATAGCATGCAAACTTCTGTCCATTTAAATCTTTGGGAATCTCACCAAAGATTACAATTAAATTAATACGAAATTAATCGATCAATAAATAAATAAAAATAATTGTAATTAAATTTGAATTTTTTGAATAAAGAATTTGATACTGAGTTTACTGACCACTGATCATATCATCCAATGACTTTATCACTGAACATCAACAATAGTCAAATGTTTATACTATGTTTACAACTTAGAAGAGTCCACCCAATCATGCATGAGGGCCATGAAGCGAATGAGAGACCATTTTAAACATACTCTCTGCACGTACGTTCACCTAAAATAAAATGATATGTATGCTGGAAAATGCATTTGAGCACCATTACTTGGAAGTTGGAACTCAATTTTGAGTAGGTCTCACAAGCAAGCATCCTACGTACCAATGCAATCCTATAGTCGAGGACTTGAACCAAATATTACTACTTAAAAGATAAATAGCATTTACAATAAATTTCAAAAATAAAAATAAATAGCACTTGATATTAGTTGTTAAGTGATAAATGGAAAATAATCCCACATGGGTAGGTGCAAGCAAACTAGGCTTGGGCTTGACGCGCATGTGAGGTGCAAGCGCGTGGAACAATGGCCATACCGGTGTGCCATACTCAGGTATTGCCCACATCCAACTGGTGCAACTATCGTAGAAGTCCAAACGGTGAGATCAAATGACCAGATCTTCTTCGCCCCTCAGAAAGGGACACATATATATTCCATCTAGGTGTGACTTTTCATACCAAGAGAAGCATGGTCTATATCTAATGATCATATCCAAGAGATGTTTAAATTTTAAACTTTATATAAAAACCAGTGATGGAGTCAGATTTTTTTTTGCCACAAGGACGAATGTATGGAGTGAAACGTAGCATTAATCTACAAAATGGTGGCCGAAGGCCAGCCGAACTTTTTAAAGATTTTTCCCTTGTTTTTTTGGCTTCAAAAGGTGTCACCGAGATGGTAAAATAGTCTGATCAAGGGTTAGATTTTGTGTGTGCTTTACAGAGTTTCTATAAGAATGATATTTTGTGGGTGGTCAAGGCTAGTTCTTTTTTTAAGCATGTGGTGAAGGCTAGGTGGCTACGCATCTTTTACGAGAAATATTAGATTTGAGCATGTTTATAGAGAAGTTAATTTTTCTGTATATAAACTCGTTTAAAAAACCTGATTTAATCGGGGATTCATAGAATTAATAGAGGTTTTAGGGAAAAATAAAATAAAATCACCTAAAAGGATATCCCCTATCCCTTATCCATATATTTTTATAAATATCTAAATGACTCATTTAATTAGTCCTAATATATGATTAGTTTAGTTAACTAATTAGATTAGATTAGTTATGTAGATTAAAATTAGATTTTTTTTTAATGAGTGGAAAAGAAGAAGGTTTTTTGGAGGATTTTTTTTTTGAAAACCAGGGTTTCAGAAATGAGTGATTCCAACACTCAAAATGAAGATCCCTTAGCTCAATGACGATTGATAAACTACTAATATTATACGAATGGTCGAATTTTTGATAAAACCGTCGAATCATTGTGGGAAAACAAAGACACATGGCAAAGATCGTCATGGTCGTGAGGTTTTGACCATGATGATTCTTCATAAGTCGTTATGGTCGTAACATCCAATAATGACGACCCTCACATACAACTTTAATAGGCTATGACGACCCTCAGGTAAATCATGACGACCCTAAATAAAACTATGACGACTCTAAATATTACCATGACGACCCTAACTATACTCTTCGTCTTCAGTGAAAATAACCATTCAGGGTCATCATGGTATAAGGTGAAAACCGATACGACCCTAACAGACTCTTCGTCTTCAGTGAAAATGAACAATAAGGGTCGTCATGGTCGAAAATCAAAGACATGACGATTTTTCATACTTTTAACATGCATATGAAAAATCATCATGGTCTAAGGTTTGCGACCATGACGATGGTTAATTAATTTCGAAATTTCTTTTGGAAAAAAAGGGATCGTTAGGTTTTGGAATAGAGGAGAGGGTAAATGATTTTGGGTTTTGATTTTAGAATAGAATGGGGCTGGTGGAATTAAGTATAATAGGATTTTAGGATTAGTTATTAGGGAAGGGTAAACTAGTATTTACACCAGCTTTTAGCACCCCCTATAATTTATGGTGTGTGGGTAGATTTTCTAAAACCCCCTATTAATTCCACAAGCTCTCAATTAAGGCAGTTTAAAGAGGTAAAGCTGAAGTTTTTGATATTATACTACTTTCTCCGAACCATATATAAAGGTAGAATTTTGGTTTTTAATTGTCCCATTGGATAAGTAAAACTTTAATTTCATGATGATGTTTTGCACATATACCCTTATTTACTATGTATGGTATTAAAACAAATAAATTAATATTTTTTATCTTGAAAATGAGATAAATATAAAATAGAAAAAATAACGAATATTTATAAATCCATTTTTTTTTATTCTAAAAAATTAACAAATTCCGCCTAGGGGACGGACGGAGTAAATTATTTAGGCATGCTGGGCATCAGGACACTTTGTAGCAGTATAAATTCAATTAGTCTTGTCGTTTTGAGTTGTTGTTTCTTCTCGGTTTTGGACTTATTTTTCGGTGATTAATGCAATAGTTATTGATGGAGAAAAAAATATACCACATAGTTTATTTTTCAAGTCCAACTCTATTTTGCTAAACAATCATTCCGAACAATAATTTTATTCAAATTGGCACATTTGACTGAAAAAAAAAAGTGAAAAAAGTTACTCTATTTTGCTAAACATTCATTGGTTCTACGTTGTTAATATATTCTTGATTGAACAACAAAAACAATTATACGTTGTTTTCGTGTCATCGGTATATAATTACTCCAACAATTTTGGTTTTCATCCATGTTATTTTTTGTCTTGATACTTTGGTGAGAATTTAACTAATCAAAGGGTTCAAAGGGAAAAACAAGTGAAAAGATATTTTGTGATTTTAAATTATATAGTTTGATATTCAGAAGGAAAAAAAAAAGGAAGAAGAATATATATATATACGTACTAGAGAATTCATGCAATGCCAATCGAAATTCTGAAATCCCAACCTTCAAACTCAATTTATCACTCAAGCAAAACTACTCGGGTACGTACTCTGAATTCCCCAACCAAAGATGTTAGAACACAACAGCAACTTATACCAAAGAAGATATACGCATTTGAATTTCCATTAGAAAACTTAAATTGTCTGATATAGAGAGAAAAAAAGAAGAAGAGAAGAGATGGTAAAATTTAGTGGAGAAGAAAAAAGAAGGAGAAGAAGAGCCATGGGTTTTGATGAGAAACTAGATAGAAGAAGTGTAAAGTAGGGTCATCATCATCATCAACACATCAACTATATATGTACAGAGAAGTGCGGACTGCCTCTTTGATGGACATGATCTACAGGTTCATGGTTGGATCATAGTTTGGACGTACCAGTGTAAATGATGATTAATTGTGAATTGTTGCATATGACAATTATAAATTATATACTTATTTATTTGCATCAAATCAATATCAACCTTTTCTTTTTCTTTTTCTTTTCTTTTTTCTTTTTCTTTTCTTGTTGTTGTTGGTAGTAGTCAACTTAGTGCAATATTCCATCTGTCATTTGATTGCATATATATATATACTGGTACTACAATATATACATGATGTTAGTAAATTAAAGAAGCATGACACGTGGAAGAAGATCAAGTTAA
>JAJJMC010018788.1:1170835-1242799 GCA_023531435.1 Papaver californicum
AAGAGTTTGATTGGTTGTTTAGCTGAAAGGATTTTTTGGCATAAACACATGACAATCATGGATTTTCTTGAATAAGTAACACTTGCATTTTCCTTTTCTTTGCATTGTATTTGGTGTCATATGATCGATCTTGAAATTTATACAAGTGGGATGGGATAGACTACTACTACTACTACTTGAAGTTGGGAAAGAAGAAGAAGAACTACTAGAAAGTCCCCATCTCTTCATGTTCACATCTATATATCATGTTTCTCCCCACTAACTTGAGGTATATTCTCTTCTATTCAAATGGTTCCTCTTAGATTCTCTTGTCTACCACGTGTCATATTATTTAGTGGTTGTTCTGTCTCTTTTCAAGAGATTCCACTGCTTTTCTTGGGTATTAGCTAGACATCAGGTATGTACCATTATCCATGCTACTTCCCTCCCACTGGGCATGGAGCTTTCCTAAGTCGTTTTATGACTTAGCAAAATGTTGGCCTTCTACTAATCAGGCGAGTTGCAATAATGCAATGTGGTGTGGATGTTCATCCCAGCTGCGGTAACTTGGGTATTATGGAATACCCGTACTTTTGATGCTAAGCATTCTTTCAAGACTGATGATGATCTTGGTATCGAAGCCAAATCACGTGGGCATTTGCTTTTGGTCGTTCTATTTTTTCCACCTCTGTCCACAACTGGGATAGTTTTTTTGTTTGATGTAATTTTATTTTTATTTTCCATTTTTTGTTACTGCTTGTACCTTCTGTAAATTCTTTATTCTAATATGAAAGTTTTCTCTTCCGATCTAAAAAAAATAAGGGTACATACCATTATGTTGCGTACGTTCTTTTGCAATCTGGTGCGAAACTGTGCTTCTTAAGCCAAAGTATAAAGGCAAATGCTCTACCGATATTATACCACTAGTTTTTAGAGCCACGCGGTACGGAACATATGTATAACGTTAAGTGGGTGCAGATTTGACTTTGATATCATGTTAACATCACTCCAAACAAAACATGTTATAGTAGCAAAAGCTCAAATGACATGCAACGTGCATGAAACTTTTTTTTTATAATTCAGTAAATAATAATACTTTTTTATTTATGATTCAGTAAAAAATAATAATATTGATAAATTTTAAATTTAAATAGTATCATCATCTAATAACTTTAACAATGTACTATAGTAATAGTAACAACAACAGCAACAACGACTCCTTCAACAATAAAAAGTAATCTTAAATTTGAAAACCACTGATACGGTGGAGCAGGTTACTGTTCAGAGTAGTTATAAATTTATAATAACCATCAGCTTTAGCGCCTTATCATCACCATTGGTAGTTGTCTAGTTGATGATGAGTGGTGGAGTTGTTTCGTTTGTTAACTTTAACTCACATTACAAAGTATATGTGAAGCGAACAAAATTGCAAACGATTACCCTACCAAATTTCTCATCATGTCGGCCATGATGTTTGCTCGTGCTGATTGTGAGACAACTAAGGATTTGATGCATCAACCAAATTTGGGGTCGGGCCACCATATTTTTCGTCTTTCGTTGGAAAAATTGCTTATCAAAATTTTGATCGGAAAGGAAAAGAAGATAAGAATATATATAGCTTTCTAGTTGTAGGTTGCCTGGGAGGCCAAAGGCAGACAAACTTAAAGCAACAACTGAATCCTAAGAAAGAATAACACAAACAAGATTGTACTACTACACAATGTCTGCTACTACTACTATGTAGTGTGAACTGGATCCCATTGTATGTGTACTAAAACTAACCATTGATTGTAGATCGGTTGATGAGAATCATGAGATGGGCACTGCTCATGGATTAATAATCCGTTAGGGTTGGTACGTATCCTTATGAATGGTATCAAAGCCATGTTTAGGACCGGTCCTGAGTCAAGGTGAGCAAAGCCTTGCCTCGGGGCAACAAAGCCCATTGGAGCAGCGAAACCCGATTTGTAAATGAAAATCGTTTGATTAGTATTTGTAGTAGCTATTTTTTTAGCTCTGCATCCCAAACCACACATCACTAGAAAATATACCAGTAACAATTATTAAGAATCTAAACTATTGGATGTAACAACATACAAAGATTTACATGGTTAGATATATTTACCTACGTCCACGAGAGAAAGACTATTAATTCTTATTTATGTGAAGGATTAAAAGAGATCATGGGCTAAACCTTACACTCTCAATCTCAACAATTCCCTCACATTATATGTCTAACTCACTCATAAAAAGTTTAACCCCTCACTCAATGGTTTAACCCAGAATTTATAGACATGAGTGTTGATACAACCAAAGTTACATTGTTGAGAACGTGTATAATGTTTGTTGTATCCTGATCGAGGTCCAACTCCCGAAGCTTTGCTATTCCTTCCCCAATATGGTCTCCACTGCTACCTATTTAATGCCAATCACGCTTGTGTCCAAACGATCGGGTCCCACTCTGTTATGTCCCTCTTTTCATCTTCCTTCTCCTTTACCGGTTGCATTTAATGCCTTGTCTCCTCCTTCAATCTCAGTCTTTAATCCTTTTAGTTACTTTCCATGTGTTTTCTTTCTCTTCTTTGGTGGTAGAAATCTTGGGTAACGCATTGGACTTATGGTTTCTATCTGGTACTTCTCTTTTTTGTTGCTCCCATAGTCATGGCCTTCTAAGATGTATCCACGTGTTTCTAGATATTTTACACTACAACATTCAACATCAATCAAGTGAACTTACCATTACAATACTATGTAAGTCTTACAACTTTAGATCTCTCTAATTATAAGGCTTCAAGTATAATATTCATTCTAAAATTTGTATCTGGTTACCTTATCTTGTATACTTGGATCTTTCTGGGAATGACATTTCTGGTGAATATACCTTTAAACTTAGCTAATTGTACGTATTTGAATAAACTTGACTTGTCCGGTCAAATTCCTTATGTATTATCTAGCCTTGATCGTCTTCAAGATTTTGTTGTTGCTAATAATGATTTGTCTGGCCAAATTCTTTTATTTAAGTCGAATTTGAATGTTGCTGCTTTTGAGGGAAACAATGGACTATGCGGCATGCCTCTTGGTGATTGTAATGATGAATCTTGGGATCAGCCGCTTACGTCTAAGTTGTTGTTTTCTGGTGGTGGTGTGTTGGACTTTATAGTTGAGTTTTGGGGGTTATTTTTTGTTTTACTTATAAAAAAAGGGAAATATACTTACACAGAAGAAGAAATCAAGATTCACATTAACCACAATCAGAATACATACACAAATATTATATACTGAGAGAAGGTCAGTGTTTACAGGACTCAACCAAACTTTAGATGCCACATGTAACAATCATATAAGATGCTAACAAACAAGTGAGTTGTAGTAACTGGACAGAAACATAAAAAACACTTTACAACTATTACTCTTAACAAACAAAGTGTAAAGAAAGTGTAAGATGATGAGAAAATACAACTCTAAATGTTACTACCCTCCCTCAAAGTGAAGAGGTAATAAGACCTTCAGTTTGGATTTCAAAAACTAAAATCTAGGTGCATAAAGACCTTTAGTAAAAATATCAACAACTTGCTCCAAAGTAGAGATATTTATGACCTGCAATGATTTGGACTGTACTAGCTCCCTAACAAAATGAAATTCCAAAGATATATGTTTCATTCTGCTATGAAAAACTACATTGGAAGCTAGAACAATAGAGCTCTTGTATCAAAAGCAATAGTGGGATATATTGGTAAGAAAATATGCAGATCCTTGAGAAAGTGAAATAGCCAAACCACTTCAGCTGCAGTAGAATCTAAAGACATGTATTGGTGGATCTCTTCCATGATATGCAAAGTTGATCATGTTCCAGCACTCATCAGCAGCATGACCATACTTGTGAAAATAAATTTGAAAAGTAGGATTTTCACCAGAGCAAATACCAATTGGTCTGGCAACAGATGTAGGCAAAGAGGAAGAAGGAGTAGGTAGAATGCCAGAAGTACCATTAGATCTACCAAAACCTCTCCCAAAAGAAAATCCACGACCTTATCCTTGAAAATTAGGATTGTAGCCCCTAGATCCTCTACCATAACCTCTACCAGAAGTAAAGAAATCTATATTTGTAGATACAACACTAGCATGAGCAAGACAACTCTTGATAGCAATTTTTCCACTTAAGAGAAGATTGTGCAATTTGCAAAAACACTGAAATCAGAATCTAAGCCAGCTAAGGTAATGACCATAATTTCATCATCAGAAATAATAAATCCAGCTGTAGACAATTGATTTATAATTTTCTTGATTTCATTAGAAAAAAAAACAATAGTCGAATTACCTTTCTTTATAGACATTAACTTGGTTCTCAGTAGAATTGAACGAGTTGAAGAAACTCTCGCAAATCGATTTGAAATAGTTGTCCAAAGTTTATGAGAAGAAGTTGCATTAGCAAAATAGAAGATTACACTATCAAAAATTATCAAATTGATCCACAAGATGATGGTAGCATCCTCATCCATCCAATCTGTATAAAGAGGATTTTAAATCCCATTAGTAGGGCTGTCAATCTAAATCCGAAATCCGATAGTCGTTTCCGATTATCCGGGATCCTATAGGATATTATCCGATATAACGGATATCGGATATCGGATATCGGAATCGGATATTTTTATCGGACATTTAGTGTTATCATAACGAAACCGGCTAAGCCAGTATCCGTCGGATATTATCTGATACCAATAACCCCCGACTTCTTCTATTCTAATTTCTACGGTTCTTCTATAGGCTATACCCCTCTTTCACTTTAGACTTCAGTACTTCTCCCCTCTTCTTCACTTCACTTCAGTGATCATCTCTGGATTTCTTTTCACGGCCATCTCTCTCAGCGGCACCATCTCATCACCACCACCTTCTTCTTCCTCTATCGACTATCGGCACCATCTCATCACCACCTTTGATTATAAATCTATGATGGTATGTGTTAGACTTTGAGTTCCACATTTTCCGTATGATAATGTTACTTTGGTTTTTTAAAGTACATACTAAGTAATTAGTTTGATTTAGAATATTTAGATTGGATGATTCCAATTTTTGGATGTGATAGAAATCAATAACCAGGTGAGATTTTTTGGTTTGCATTTGTATTAGGATGAATTTGGGTACCAAGCAAAGCGATCAAAAAGGTTTATTTGGGTACCAAGTGCTCTCCTACATCTGGACCAGTTGGGACGGGAAGCTGGAACTCAAAGTCTTAAAGATCCCACTGCAAAATAAATTATTGAGAACAAGGTATGTAAGCTTGCTGGCATTGCATATGTATAAGCAATAATATGTACAAGTTGGGTAGTACAGACTAATTACGAAGAAAATAGGAAAATGGGGACAATGCCAGGGGTTTGTGAATGTTAAATGGTTTCTTAAATATGGGTTGAGTTAAATTTGTGAATTGTTGCAGGGAAGGAGATAATGCCAGGGGTTTGAAGAACACGGAAAAGTCATTCCTGTCAATAGCTAGTGACGCCCAGGAGCTGTTTGATAGAAAATCTGAACCAAGAAATCAGTTGAAAACTAATGCTAGGAGCACAGTAATAATGGTAAGATGAATATGGAAAGTTTGCAGTGTCTTTTCTATAGATCTTTTTATCATTTGGATCGATATGAAATGGCGGGCAATTTATTAGATTCTTAGGATTGCACCAAGCTGCTGTTTCAGATTTGATGATCATCTCGCTGTATCTAGTTACATCAGTAAGAACATCTCCATCACAAGGAGCTCCATTGTTCTTCCAGCAGCTTCCAATGTCTATCAGGTAAAACTGGCTCTTGGGTCCTTCCCCTTTCTTCACATCTAGGGTCACTCTGACTTTAAAATTCGGTGATTCTGGGGGCTGTAAATGAAGGTATTGTCTTACTTTAATATTTTACATTTTTCATATTGATGGATATTTTGAGAAGATAGTGATTGATTGTATATTAGTTATATTAGTTATTGTTGACCATCACTGTTGTTGTTCTAAATCCTGAAAAATGCTAAATAATGTTTGTAATTTTGCATAATTCAGTGAGTACATGCTAGAAAGGGCAACATGACAACTGGTTTTAGCGGGCAGATATTAACTGAGAAGCTTTCTAAGCTCAACAATTCACAGCAAAGCATTGAATGTATTTTTTTAGTATTATCACATCCAAATTAATTGCTGTAATAAATTCCTTGTGTTTATGTCTGCAGTTGTTTGCTTATGAACTTTAGTCATTTTGCTTATATTTATCTTTTTGTTGACTATGTAATAGGCTTACTTATATGAACTTCACTCATTTTGCATTTTGTGTTTTCTATCGGATATTTACCGGATATCCGATAATCTTAACGAAACGGAATCGGATATGAAGATTGAATGTCCGTCGGATATTATCGGATATCGGATATTCGATAAGCTTATCGGATATCGGATACGGCTGAGCCAATATCCGTTCCATTAACATCCGTTGACAGCCCTACCCATTAGTATTGTTGGTGCGAGGCGTAAATTGAACATGATATTCATGAGATCCATCAAGAAATTTCATGATCTTGAATTTTCAAATCACAGGTAGCATCAATGATTTCCAAGTTAAGTAATTATCATCTTTGAATTTGAAAGAAACAATGCTTGTCAACTGATTAATAGGAAGTTTACAAATGGAAGACGAAGTTGGATTTTCCATTAAAACTGATCTATAATTCATCAGGTAAGGAAGAAAGAAATAAAGAACAAGAAAGAAATATTAGAAGAATATGAAGAAAGATTTGAGTTTCATAAGTAGAACGAAAGAAGAAAGATCGAAACCACAAGAAATCCTCAAGATTTCTTGTCTGATACCATAGTTACACAGAAGAAGAAATCAAGATTCACATTAACCACAATCAATATACACATAAATATTTATACGCTGAGACAAAGTCAGTGTTTACAAGACTCAACCAACCTTTAGATAAACACCACATGCATCAATCATATAAGATGCTAACAAACAGGTGAGTTGTAGTAGTTGGACAATAACAAACAATACTTAACAATTGTTACTCTTCACAAACAGAGTGTAAAGAAAGTGTAAGATAATAAGAAAATACAACTCTAAATGTTACTAAAATGGTGATGTCCGTATTGGAACTTAGTAGATGGTGTAAGTTACTGAATTTAATTCGATGCAGGTAATGCATTATATTGTATTTAGTTCACAGTTATAGAGAATAAATTCGATAATAAAATGGTTAACTACCCATCCTCAATTAAAACACTCATGGATTAAAGATAAATATATATTTATTTTTTTGGTTTCCCAGCTTTTTATGTTGGTGCCTACGTAGCAAATGGAAAATTAACTGTTATATTTTCATATTTATGTCGAGCTCACTAATTTTCCACTCAATGAATTGGAATTACTATAGCTAAATTTTGATTTTAATTGATTTTATTAGACGAGGACTTGAATTCAATCAATAGAGCAATACAATGATAGGACTTTAGGCTAAAACGTATGAATAACAATCCATGTATTTAAGTATGTACAAGTGGTAAAAAGTAAGATATATTAATTAAATACCATTATATCTAGACATCTTTTAAAATATCTTTATCAACAAATAAATATATCCTCAGCTTCTTAGAAATTAGGTTTTCGTAGTATTAGATTATTAATATTCCCTGGTATAAAAATAACATCAAGTTACTAAAACCAACTTACTTCACTCGATTTTTTCAGTTTCTCTTTCCCCATCCCCAACAGCAAAAAAAGCCCAAAAAACAGATAAAAAAATTATTTTTTCGTAGAAATCAAACAAAATACAGTTTGTTGATAGATTTAGAAGATTCGGAAGACGAATTCAACTGAAACCAATTTCAGTTTGTTGATATGGTTTGAAAATCAATTTTGAATTTCGATTTTGAAGATCAATAATGATAATTGTTTGGAAATAAAAGAAGGACGACACGTGTAAAACGATTAACGAAGGAGACAATGAAACTAAGAAGAATGAGAAGCACACAATCAAAGCCGCATTAAGGGATCGAAAAAAGAACAGATGTGAAAGACTGAGGAAATCTCTGCATGATCGACACGTAAGATCGGGAAAGTAATATCGCATTGAACGAAACAAATAGCATTAAATGCTCATAGAACGGAAAAGTAGGAGTAATGATGAATAAGGAACGGGAAAGCAAGAATAATAATGAACGTGGAGCGGGAAAGTAAGAATAATAATGAATAAGGAACGGGAAAGTAAGAATAATAATGAATAAGGAACAGGAAAGTGAGAGAATAATTACTTTTATTGCACACTCGACACATATGATCGGGACAAAGCTGAATGAAGAACACGTGTTAATCATACAATGTAACGGACCAAAAAGCGAAGGACATGACCTTCCATTATAAAATCATCCCGATCCAGAGATAATAAGGAGAACGAAAGAGGGTATCGGGACAAGAGGGACCCACCAAATAAATCTATAAATAGTAGAAGGCATTCAACAGAGAGGGGGTTGGAAAATTGAAGGGAAGAAAAGACTAAGGAAGGTTATTCTGAGAAAGAAAGGAGAAAAGATCATTAGGTATGTATGCAATATACATGGTAGAGTTTAAAGTTTTTTGGTGATCATGGTTCATTTTCTTGATTTAAAAGATTATGGATTTGTGATTGTAATTTGATCAGATTTATGATCTATAAATAAATGAATTATTAAAACTGTAGTTTTTCTCATTAATGGATTTAAAAGGAGGATTCTATGTATCAAATAGGATTCTATGTATCAAATTGTAAGCAAAATCTTACTGTTACTGTAATTTCATTGAATTATTGGTTGTTGATGTCAATAGGAATTTTGGCATAAACAATAATCTTCAAAAACTACCGATAGAAAGATTAAATCAAAAGGTAACAAGCGGCTATGTGTTTAAATTAGTTTAAATTTCTTGTTATTTTGATTTTGGTTCAGTCAATTTCAATCTAATCTTCGATAATTTCTATCTGATTGTGTTTCAAATGTTCACTAATAATGAATTAGTTGATTTCTTTTCAATTTTGTTTGATTTGGTTTTGATAATGATTTTGGTTGTTACTGATTTTATTGCGTACTAATTATGTGAAATGATATGTTTCATGTAATATTGGTGGTGGTAGAGCAGGTGGTGGTTATAACAGGGGTGAGAAAGGTGGGGGGTATGGTGAGAATGGTGGATACCAAGGTGGAGATCGCAGTGGTGGTCGTGGAGGTGATGGACAACATCTTTTGGTGGATATGGTGGCCTCCTCTGAGTACTTATGGTGGTGGTGGAATGGTAGCTATGAAACTGATGCAGTTCATCCACCTACTAGATACACTAGTGGTTTGAATGCATATTCACCATTATACAGTGGTGGTGCTCAAGTTATGGCGATGATGAGGCGGTGGGGTTCCATATGAAGACTCCAGCAATAGAGAAAGTGGTGGCCGAGGAGGTTCACAAGGTCGATATGATGGTGGTTATGGTGGTAGTGCTGTTACTGTTGAGTTCCCTACTTACTATGTTTTAGTAGTTTAGGTTGTTGCTAATTAGGAGCAGACGGTATCCAAGCTGTTCTCTAAGTAATCAACATAATAACATAACAACAGTAATAGAACTAAGAGGAGTTATAATAACATGAAAAAAAAAACACTGCGACGCATTTCACGAGGGGGCTGTGCGCCCTCGTAAGAAATATATATTCATTGTGGCAACTGAAAAAAAACAAAGAAGATGCAATAGGTTGACCCATGCACTTGCTAATCAGGAGAAGAATGTGTTTCCGATAGTGTCAAGTTGTTGTAATTAATGAAAGTAGTGTCTGTGGTGATTTACAGATTGTCAAGCACCTTTTACTTATGGATAACTTAGCTATGTTTAGTAGTGCTAGAGAAAATACTTGTGTGTGGAAAGTGAAATGAATGTATGTAGTCATTTAGAAACTTGTGGAGTACAACATCTTGGTTGGGCTAGTCGTTCTTGTCACTTCACATGCCATAAAGGTGTACAAAATGTTGAAGATTCGTATGCATTTGATGGGAAGAGAATTCTACTAGCTGTTACTGAACCTGCTTGACGAGCATGGATATTGTTGCTCCATCCGGCGGCTACACCTTGGTAAGTTGTTACTTTTCTTATCCAGTTTTTTATCCTTATCATTATGGACTTGGAATTGTCTGATTGATATTATTGCTTGGTAGTATATATAACCTAGAATCTTTCTTTTGCTGTTTTCTGGTTACATCACAATACCATGATTTTTAAATTTTTTATGAATTTAAATAGTATCTATTTATCCACGTTGAAGCAGGCAACATTGGAGACTTCATCTTGGTTTAATTTCAATGTGGTTACCTTTCTTCATTATTTACATTGGGGTTCACCTATCAGACTCCATCTTGATAGATCACACTATTTACACTGTTCATTCCTTTTTTGTCTTTCCAGTGTTTTTACTATTACTAGTCCCTGTCTAAAATGATGCATAGCTTGTCAAATAGGGAATTCCATGTTCAAATACCCAATCGTTTTTCTTTTTATATGCACATAAATACAAAGCATGCGACATTTTTTTAGAAAACTGGTGTCAACAACCAAAGTTGACACCAATAACTGGGATCAACAACAGAAGTTGATACCAAAAAATTGGAATCCAGGGACATTTTTTCCAGGAACTAGCGTCAACAACCAAAGTTGACACCAATAACTGGGATCAACAATTGAAGTTGATACCATAGTCCATTTGAAAAAATAAAATTGTATTTTGTAAATGAAGATTACATGCTCTATATAATTGGGAATACTAACGGTTTTTGTTGTTTGACAGCAGATTGAAAAAATAAAAATGAGGAAACCAGCAAAAACAAAGCTGGAGAATAAAATGCAAGAAGAGGGGGAATCACCAAAAGTCAAGGTAAAGCACCAAAAGCAAAGACGAAGAAGAAAATGCAAGAATATGAGGAATCCCCGGAAATTCTAAAAGGTAAAAATGATTGATTTGTATATGTGCAGAGTTGACTTAACTAAGAAGACGCGAAAGAATAGAGTCAAGATGGTGCATGGAAACTAGAGGAGAACAACCAACAGCAACAGGAGGAGCAACAATACCAAGTTACCTATACTGACTTTGTTCAAGAGATATTTCTCTTAATCGACTCAGTTGACGATTCAGTTGAAGACATAATCTAATGTAGGTCTTAAACATGTTAATATAAGTCTGATAGTGGTATTTAACATCTTATAATATAAGTCTGTTCATGATCCTAAAGAATATTTTAATGTAGGTCTAAAAAAACATCTCAATGTAATGGGCTTAAACATCTTAATGTGGGTATGAAGAAGTTCTAGAATTAAACGATCGACATATTGTTACTTACTTTTTATTGATTTCTAGTATGAGTTCATGAATCATAGATTTCTTATAGTAAAAAAGATTACAAGTATATATAGCTTATGGAGATAACTTAAAATACAGATAAAGCCACGTAATTTTTTTTAGTGTCAACAACTAAAGTTGACACGAAAAACTGGTATCAACAAACGAAGTTGGAACAAAAGTTGGAATCCAGAAACATATTGTTTCCAGATTATCGTGTCAACAATTAAAGTTGACACCAATAACTCGTGTCAACTATGGAAGTTGATCCTATAAATTGATGTCAATAATCAAAGTTGATATCAAATATAGAATCCAGGAATATCTTGTTTCCAAAGTATCGTGCCAACAACCAAAGTTGACACCAATATTTCGTGTCAACAACGAAAGTTTACAATAGTCTGTTTCCTGTAAAAACCCATAAACCTAAGGCCTCCAAACTGACATATCTATCGTAATCTGATGTCAACATCTAAAGTTGATATCAAAATCTAGTGTTAACAACTGAAGTTAACATCATAATCTGAAATCAACATGTCAAGTTAGACACTAAAATAAGCATCACGGGAACAAAAAACTTTAACATATATTTAGCAACACATTTAACAACACAAGTACTTACAGTCAAGCCAAGCAACATGTTTAAGTTTATCTCGAAACAATAAAAAAGATGTTTAAATTTACAGACATGTGTGTTAACTTCTCTCATTTTAAATAAACACTACTCGCCGTTGTTGATTCATCCAAATTTACTTCCATATAGGAACTCCCAAATATTGCACCTATAAAATGTTCACCAAAAAGGAATAAGTACGAATATATATATATATATAAGATAATTTGCTAAAAAGAACAGTACACGAATTTGTCTTGGCTTAAAAGAAAATTTGCTGGAAGTGGGGTTTCACATGAATCCAGATACTCTTCTAACCCCAAAGGGAAAAGTTTCAAACTATCCAAAAGAGATAGGACACAAATCTTTCACTTAAACAGAACAATTCAACCGGCGTTGAACAGTAAAGTTGATGGGTGCAGAAATTTTGCTGGAAGATCAGACAGCTTGCAACGGTTCCTCAAATTCATCCTTCATTTCCTGATGCCAGTGGACAACTTGCAACGGTTCCTCAAAGTCATCCTTCAGCTCCTGATGCTAGTGGTTTACAAGGCCGCACAATATCCTTGCATTTGCATACTGATATTAATTAAGACATCTGCATTCGAACTAATGTTCATAATGAATCTGCACGGTACTCTTTACCTTGAAGATATGTAGAGACTAATCTGCATAACAAGATATTGTTATTTACCAAGTTAAAGGATTGATTTAGAAAAGTAAAATAAATTAGCTTTAATCATATGAAATATACCTATAAATTTCAAATAAGATCCAACTATAGATAACATTGAAAAGCAAAACACAATTACCCAACTACAGTAACCTGTCACAACATCATAATTCTCAAAATCCAAGTCATTATTTCGGTAAATACGTCAAGCTTCTAAGTTTTAATTCAATTATCATGAGATTAAGCTTTTCATTACTTGTTTCTACAAATAACGTGACGATCGAAACACAAACCAGTGCATATAAACAAAGCAAATTCAGTAAAAAAAAGTCAGATTCATACCCATAAAAAAATTACCACTCCTCATCAAGATTCCCTATCGAAAACATATTCTTCGGCAATATCGGCCTAACTACTTCCCTAGGTGGTGGCAATGTATTCAACGAACCAGGTTAAACAACACCTTCAAACAGGAAACCCTTTACCTTTTAGTTCACCCCAATCCTCATCAACCCCACCATTCCTCTCATTGTCACTCCTCTCTGATTACCACCAACCAGTACTTTGTGGACTCTTTTCGACATATTGATACTCCTACCAACAACAAACGAAGAACTCGCCTCAAATCTACTTTTTAATGGAATAACAGAATCCCGCTCATCCCTTCTATCTCTTCCATAAAATCTCTTAATGGTGTTCTATAATCTCTTAATGATGTTCAAATCTACTTTTCAATTATATATACTAAACCCACAAATTATCAATATTTAATGCAAAATCAATCGTTTTCATCCACGGATTTCGTCTTTACATTGTTTAAACCAATTCAAAACATTAAGATTATACAGTAAATCAACAATCTCTATAAGCATCTTATATAGCAGATACAAAAAGTTTGTTAACTTCCTAAAAATAATGAACTAACACAATTTAAGTAATGAACTAACGCACTTCACGAGGGGCGCCCCCTCGTGAGAAATATATTCAATGTGGAAAGTTAAAAACAAGTTACTTGGATTGGAAGCATTCAACAAACACACAAAACCAAAGTTAAATTCGAAAATCAGAACTAGAACAAAAGCAAAAGCTATCTCCAAAATCTGAAAGTAAAATGTAATCTAAACAACTGTCACAACTCTATTAGCAACCTAAAGTGAGACAACCAGCAACCATCATTCAGATTAAATCAACCCTTGCTTCCAGAAGATCACTGAAATGTAAGCTACAAAACAGTAAGACTCTATTTACAACCTAAATCAAACAACCAACATATATCATTCATATACATTTCAATTAAACAACTCTATTCAATAGTAATAGACAACAAATACAGGTTGAGAACACTCTTTCAGAAACATAACTAAAATAACAAATAAATGTAGTTAAACATCAACAACAGATACCAAAAATCTAAAACCTAAAACCTAAAATCTAAAATCTAAAAACAAAGCTGAATCATACCTGAATCAGTGTAATTTGTTGAATCATAGAAATCAAACTGAAACATAAAAACTTCAAAAATAGAAAATGCCTGCAACCAAAATGATGAACGCCGAAACTTCAGATTTCAATTATTGATGACTGAATCTTCAGATTTCAATTATTGATGACGATTTTCATCATCTCCTCCCAATTGACACAGACAATTCTTTAAGAACAAACATTATTATCATCGATTTTAGGTTCTTCAAGCCAAATCCAGTTGAAATCGAAATGAATCTAATGTTCTGAATCTGGAGACTAGGTTTTTAAAATTATTTTCTCGTTGATTCATCACCATATTTAAGATTTGTAGCTAGATCAAGTGGAAATCGATCTAAATCGATTGTTTAGGAGGTGGTGGTGATGCTGGTGGTAGGAGGTGGTGGCGGAAGTGGAGGTGGTGCTGGAATGGTGGTGGCGACGACGAAGAAGGTGGTGGTGCTGTCGTTGGAGAGGAGAGAGAGATCGATTAAATTTCATTCGGTGAAAAAACATTAGATCTAGTTAGAGCAACTGCAACGGGCGAGTAGAGTAAAGAGAGAAGAAAAAATTTCTCTTTTACTCGCCAGTTTGCAGCCGTAACGGGAGAGTAGATATAGGATATACTCCAGTTTTGCTACAGTACACGAGAGAATTCTCTCCGAATTATAAGTATACTCGCACGGCCACTTGAGAAAGCGTACGCCTAATACGGTTTGTTAGGAAAGCGTATTTATGTAGGAAGTATCCCTAGCAAAGCGTCTGATGTTACGCTCATTTAACGTACCGCCTCATAATACGGTTACCTGGAACAACGCCCCTTGAAGAAACGCAACATTACAATAACGCTCCACAACACGGCGTATTATCTGGCCGCTTGACACTTGTGCGCTTCTTTAGCATGCCGTCCAGTACATACGGTGTTGCAGAACATTAGACGTCATTCCTAGAAACCGTATTGAATGCATACGGTCACTTACATAGCCGCCTGGTGTACAAAGTACAATAAATAAAATTTAAAGGTCAGGTCAAAAGACAAACATTTTCTTAATAATTATGAAGATCAAAAGAAAAGGTTTCACACGGCAATGCATACAAGTGAAATTTCCAAATCGTTTAAAGAAAAAAGGGAATGCCTGCCTCTGGACCTTCCAATTGGACCGTACAATGGTAGCTCGCATCATGTACAACTATCCCATGCTTAAACCATCTCAAAAGAGCCCTTGAACCTCTTCCACTACACCTCATTAACACAGAAACCATCGTGAGTGTTAGCTATATGCATTTGACCTAAAGAATAAAAAGAAAAAAAAAACTCCATGGCCGCCCCATTTCCATACGGTCATCTAAATGGCCGTATAACCAGGCGTTCACTTAGGAGCACTGCCAAAACATTATCGCTCTTCTGTTATGCCGCTTCACTCAGCACACGGTCATCTGGGTGATCGTTTCATATGTAAGCGTCTTTCATCGACAGCGTATCTCGTAATACGGTCATCCAACTAGACGCAACAATTACTTACGACCTTGTATGAAGCCGTATCTCGTAATACGGCCACCCAACTAAAGGATCAATCATACGGCTTGTTAACTGAGCGCATTAATATTTGGCGCTCACTCGAATGACTGTATGGTTCTGCGCTCTTCTAACTGAACGCAAAACAACATACGTTACGATAACTAAACGTCCGTGTTGTCTTACGGCCCTCTAAGAGAACGCCCAATATCATACGACTACCAAGAAGAGCGTGCGAGTAAAATTTTCCCAAAGACCAGACAAATTTTAGTTTTTACTCGATAGGGTACTTGCACCGTTACAGCTGCCCTTATACGAGATAGATTTGGTATCAATGATTAAATTTAGATGAGGATATAATTATTAATGAATAAGAATACTTGTGAAGCCCATTAAAAGAATGAATATTTATTGAATTTCCACTAGAAAAGGTTTTGAGTGTTTCGGAACTGATATGCCCTAAACATAAAACTGTGCTGAAATGCTTCCCATATGTTTTGTCCATTGCACGAAGATCGTTTTAATTAATTGGATGCCAACTAGTTATCGAAAGAAAAAAAAACATAAATAAATGTTGTAATTCGAGTGAAATTATATTATGTGTGTAAATTTCCAACCCAAATTAATGAAAATTTCCATTAAATTTGCATTGTATCACTCATTCCGCCCGATTTAGCACCTAACTCGGAGAGGTTGGAACCAATGTAGTTAATTTCGGATCTCGGTCTCATCGCGGCCGGAACCTTGACATCTTGATAACGATATCTCGGGAAGATTATCGGCGAAATCTCGGAATAACTTCCAAATCTTATATCCAAATTTTATATACATGTAAATGTTAGAGCTATTGCAAATTAATTTGGCAAGCACCCATCAGTCCCATGGAAAAATCTCGGAACCCTTGACAAGCACTCATCAGTCCCATGGAAAACTAACTTGAAGACTTGGTTCAAGGAATGGTCATTCAGGCAATTCTGAGAACATGTTCTGTTGCTGATTATGACTATAATTGTTGGTGAATTTATCACCCAGTTCTAACTCCTTCCCTGCAGAGCATTATTCTAACATTTGATACAAACACACACCATTTAAAATTTCGAATCAAACTCATTTAGCATTCAATTCACAGACTTAGTAACAACACCACCTCCTTTTTCTTCTTGTTGTCTCAATTCAAACTCAGAACCTCATTCTCGTTCACAGCTAATCCATCAGTACAGACCAAACCCAATGTTCTCACTGAATTCTTGTTAACCTCTCATTTTGTTTATCTCAGCTCAAACGAACACAAACTCATCTTCTTTAGTTACAGCAGCAACATAGCTATTCTTTATCTTATATCCCTCTCTTATTTCAACTGCAATTTCTTCTCTTCTCTGCCGAGAACATAACAAAAAACTCATACAATTCTGAACCCAGACTCAGTTTCCTTCTTCTGCAATTTCAATTCCTACAGAAACCCATGTTTTTGCTCTTCAATTAAATTCAACAGAACCCATCACAAGTCAAACCACCACAAACATCTATACCAAATCCATGGCAGCGACAAGTGATTTCCCAAAATCAATAAACCCAAAATTCTTGTTCATCGCAAGTCATAGACGAGCTCCTAATTCAGTTCGCATCAAAACCCCAATTTAAACCTAATTTCTGACTTTGTATCAACAAACCCAGATAAATAAAACAGAAACCAAGTTTTCTTGCTTTGAAGTTTCACTCTCTCCCCATGTTTCTTGTTCTTCGATCTCAGCTCAAGAACAAGCTTTATCTTCTTCCTTCAACTGTAATTTGGTCTTGAATCAGTCCATCTGTTCTTGCTTTTCTTAAGAAGCCTGGAGTAAATACCCATTTTACCCTAGATTCGGTGATTCGTCTCGGCTGAGATATGGGCGATTCGGCCGATATTCGCATTCAAAAATCGTTCAGCGAAATCTCGAAAATTGTCAAGTTATTTTGCCGATACCTTGAAAAGCGGCGTTATCTCGGCCGTAACAGCCGAGATTGATCACATTGGTTGGAACCAATGAAATCACCACTACGAGGTCGTGGGGAATTACGGTGGTGCCGGCACCTTAAAGAACCAACATGAGTTGTAGGGGAACACAAGCAATTCACTCGTGCGCTTTGAAGTACCGTCTCCTTTTGATGATGGTTGTTTCGGTTATTTGCGGGTGACATTATCAACAATGACCCATGTTCATCATTTTTGATTGTATGCATATCAAGTTCAAGTTGTGGTGGTGCCCGGATTTTTGCTACTTTATCATGCTTTTCGCCCATTAATTTTAGACCAGTTATAATTTTTTTGAAAAATATAATCAAAATTATAATCCCTAATAAGTAAGCTTAATAGAAAGAA
Source organism: Papaver californicum (assembly GCA_023531435.1). Taxonomy (NCBI): domain Eukaryota; kingdom Viridiplantae; phylum Streptophyta; class Magnoliopsida; order Ranunculales; family Papaveraceae; genus Papaver; species Papaver californicum. Next base: position 1,188,814 of record JAJJMC010018788.1, read on the forward strand.
ATAAGAAATTAAAATCACAATCTTTATCATCCTGCAAACATGATTTATTTTTTTATGTTATTCACATGAAATTGACAAAATTATTCCACTTTTTTTTTTTTTTTCGACCTCAAAAACTTTTTTTCTTTTCCAGAAGGAATAAAAGTTGAGGACTGAATTTTTTTTAATAATTTTAGAAAAGCATAATATAATAGTAAATAATGAAGAAGAATTTAAAAATTTGTTATAACAACTAATTAGTGATTTTGTTCTTTGCACATATGATGCTGCGATTACTTTAATTCATTTCTTGTCTTAGTTTTCAGTCTGGCAAAGAGCATCAAACTATCGTAGGAGTTTCCATCAAATTTCAAAGCTATTATTGAAGGATAGTTTAAGGGCCACCCTTTCTGAACATGCATTCTATACTACCAAAAACAAGAATGCTAACCACCAAAGGTTGCTGCATCATGCATATCTCGTGCTGGAATTAGTACCCATCAAAACTAGATCTCGATGCACCAATTAATTTTACTAGCCCCATCTACGGTTACAGCCATTTAAATATCCTTTGTTCTAGAAAAAATGACATTTTGTTTTTCTAATTTAATTTATATTTAGATAAAAAAAAAACTATTTTTCTAGAACAGAGATAGAATATATTATTAATTTATGGAGATTTAAATATTGTTAGATTAAATCTTACTCGGAGTGTAACATACCCATTTGAAGTGTCCAAATGAAATTATGGATTCCAACTTTGGCCTTTAAAACAGTGTCCACACCATTGATATGTTTCCAATAAAATGACAACAAGGATGCATAACATTTGGTTGAGATTACATCAAAATGTACATCAGTTCTTAAATGTTGTAGACCTAATAAAAGTTTTTTTTTGCAGAAACAGGACTTGTTCTCTTTTGGTTAGTTTCTTGGGTTGGGTGGACAGGAATGGCTCAAGCTCAACTTTCTACTAAATTAAACAAGACCCTGTATTAAAAAATAAAAATTGATTAACACCCAAGTGGAAATAGTTGAATAATTACCAAACCATGGTCAGACACCACAGATGGGTTAAATACTACTCCAACAGTAGTAGCAGCAGTAAATGGGTTGTGTAGAATGCATTGTTTTTGGTAGTATACGGAATAACACTACCAATACCAATACTTAATCCTGTTAACATTACCCAATCAAGGGGTGTGAACCCAATATCACCAAATGAGAAGTGAAAAGTGTTCGTGGTATCCCAAAAACGCTCAACAATGTAGTCAATCAATGCATGTGATGAATCTACTACATCCATGGTAAGTAAACGGTCCCATCCTGCCTTTTCAATAATATATTTTACCCTAGGACTGTGTTTACTAATACCTTCATAGGTCTGAATGACCGATTTGAGGGAACCACGATGTAAATACTTGAACTTGGTATCAGTTGAATATGTAATATTGGTCGAGGCGTGACCCTAAGTATCTTCCACAACATTATAGTTCGCCAGCCCGGGAACATCGACCCTTTCTTCAGTAATAGGGTCTTCTTCTGAATCCTCAACAATTTTAGTCTTCTTGTTCCTCTTTCTTCGACCAACGAATCTCGACGTCACACTGCTCGACATCTGGGCAAACAGTACATACAAATTTGAAAATCAAGAGTAATCCTCACAATGCACAAATATAAAACTCTACATTAATCAATAAATCAAGGAAAAAAAATAATTTCATCATTACAAAAGTAATTAGATAATTAGATAATCAAATGTACCAACATACAAAAATCAACCAAATTACAAAATTCATGATTCAAAAAATAGTCCACTACTAATCAAATCATCAATTGTACAAAAAATCATCATAATTCCCCAATTCTATAATTCCATAAACATTCTTTATAAAACATAAACATTCATAATTCCCAAATTTGAAAGACAATCAAGTCAATTCATCATAAAATCAACCACAACCCAACTCAAATTACCCAACAACTTAATCAATTCTAACTTCAATTCAACAAATTATATATCATCAATTTTTTATTCCCAATTTACAACATCCATAAACCCTAAAAATTATCCTAATTCCAAAATTACAATTTCTAAAACCTAATATGTCTATTTCATAATCACATGTTTAATCATACAACATATATAAACAAATTTAATTTACAAAACATAATAATAAAACATAATCCAAAACTACAAAATCAATTATAATTTATATCAAAGTTTAATTTTATTACCTTGATTGCTTTGAAATAATACCACTTGTATCAAATCTGCCTAGTTTTTGGGTGTTTGAGCTTGAATTGGAGCTTGATTTGGAGGGAGAAATGAGTTTATCAAGGGTTCAAACGTAGGCGGGTTCAAGAGGGTTCGTCTGGGAAGAGGGTTCAAGAGAAAATTTTGCGAAGAGGAGAAGAAGCAGTTCGCTTGATGGGGAGGTGTATTAATAGTCCGCTTGGTTTTGTAGGCGGTATGCTAAGGATCCTCCCGGTTCTTCAAGCGGTCGTCTAGGATCACGCCCGTATTTTTCCGCACACGATGCACTTGCACGTGTAGACAATTGATCAGGCGTATGCCTATTAAACCGCCCCATCAGTCGCTCGTCTAGTAAAACGCCCGTCTCTGTGGCGTGCATGTAGGAGTCCGTCTATCATCAGGCATAATTTCATTACCGCTTCACATCAAGCGTTCAACCAAATATCCTCGCCACGCATTTCTTAGACGTCCTCCCGTCTCAACAAACGTATACACATACGTTCGCCCAACAACAAGCATTATATTAGACAACCGCCCGATCATTTTTAGTCGTGAACCCGTAGCGTTTATGCCGGTTCAAAGAGTAAAATTTTTACTCTTTAATATTTGGGTTTGGTCCCATGACTGTGGACGCCCTAAAAGAGCAACTAAACTTAGAATTTTGACTTACAGACATCACGTGTACCTGGAAATCTAAAAAGAACTATCAAGCTTAAGTAAATTAAAATCATGATGTAAGTTTGGTTTAATATATGGATACAAGATATAAGATTAAAGTAAACTTTTTATATCTCATCCAATTTTACTTTATTTAGATAATTCCAAGTACGACAATTGCAATTACAGTCATCAGATTTGGTCCAAAACCTAGCACTCTAAATAATGTTAAGAAACCCAATCACACAACTCACAACAACAAATAGAAAAATATGTAAAAATACAAATCAGTAAAAATAAAAATGAAGAATGATATATATTATCCAAACACTCTAAATTTCTATTACGATCATCAACCTGTAACAAAGTCGTCAAGAAAAAAAAGGAAAAAATTAGTAAAAAAATCAATAGAAATTCAGTGATTAATGAAGCAAATAAAATTAATTTCTACAACCAAAATCAAAACTAAAAACTGAAAAATTGTAATGATAATCTTAGTATCTTACCTTTGGATTTTTAGGGAAAATAAAATTCACAATCTCCTTCGCTTACTTTTGGTTTTTTGACAATAAAATTGAGCGCAAAACATAAAATTGAAGAAGCAAACCCTAAAAATAGATCTAGAATAATAAAATATAATGATCAATACACTAAAATTGTTGTATCTGAATAATCAAGATGAACAACTACGCTCGTCTTTGTTTCAGAGATACACCGACTGTGGAAGGTGAATGAGTGAATGGAATAAGATTGTAATACGATTATGAGGGGCACTTTCTCCTTTGAAAAAACTTACTTTGGACTGAATCGTTTAGAAAGGATTAACCCATTATAAAAATGTGAAATTAGGATTAAAGAGTATAAGGCTTTAGGTGACCGGACTAGAGAGTTTAAATCCCAATGAAAATAGGATTAAACATTAATTTCTACTTATTAATATGGAAAAATTAGGTCCAGGTTCAAAAAAAATATTTTTTCTATTTACAAGTTATCGTCCAACTCATAATTATAATTATTTGAAATTATGAAAAGAGATGAACAAGACACAAATACCCTTAATATATCCTAGTTGTCTATATTACGAAAAATAATGGTTTTTCCATAATCTGACGGCTTTGAATTAACTTCTCTAGGTAATAGACGACTCTCATTGTTCTTAAAAAATAAGAAAGTAGAGGAGATAAATCGTGGTCGAGAATGCTTTCCACTTTTATGCTCTGATGTAACGTCCCAAATTTGAGTTGCCCAGATTTATAGTTTTCCGTTATAATTGTTATATCATTCAACTCTCCCATTCAAATGGGTCTTAATTGTTCTTCCGCTACACAAATAAAAATCGTAAACAATGACGTTAAGAAAAAGGTATCTAAACTCTTGTATTGTAGTTGAAGAATAGTAAGTCTTTTTTTTTCCTGATCATTTCTATTTTCTTCCTTTTATTTTTCTTCTGATTATCTTTATTTTCTCCTTTTTATTTTTATTTTTTTTCTTTTTTCTTTTTCTTCTTCTTTTTCATAATCGCTCTAATATCTTCTTCTTCTTCTTCTTCTTCTTCTTATTCTTCATAATCGCTTTAATATCTTCTTCTTCTTCAACAAATCGATATATTAATCCCATGTATGATATTAGGCCTCAGTTATTGTTTCACCCAATTTATGTTTTACTCATTTATGTTATTTATTCTTTTTTATTTCTCCTAATTTTCGGTCTTGATTAGAAACTGAATTAAAGCCTAATCAAGCATTCCTCATATTGTCTTTTTTTCTTTGTGAGATTAGACAAACTAATAAAATTATTTTCTACATTCTTTATATTGTTTTGGTTATTGTTGCTTGATTTTTTTTCTACACTCATAATGATTTCTGTGATTTATGTTTCTTATGAAGTATAACAACCACTGATCATGTGGCGGATCCAGTTTATTACTTTATCAAGATCACAACTCTGTGATTTAATTTCCAGTTTAATGTATTTCTTTCTTAGCTAAAATAAAATGTTTGGTTATATATGTATGTTTTTTATTTGTTAGTTTTTCTTAAATTCGTATTTGATATTATTGTTCTTAACAATTCGTTTTACTTATTTCTTTAATGTATTGTTGCATATTTTTATTGGTATATATGACATTGTGAGAAAAGAGCTATCATCCATCTCAGTTAAATCAACACTAAACTATCCATCTTTAATTCATTCTTGAAATTGCCACTATGTCACATATTGATATGAACTTCTGTGTTTGGTTATGAAATATACTGCTTCTTCTCTTTATCAGTGAAGGACACTCAGCTCGAATATAGATGGATACTTTTCAGTTTAATGTAGTTTTTTTTATGAGATATTGCTTTTGTAGAATTCTAATTTGATATGGTTGTTAGTTGTGTAGATAAATTGTGGCTATATAACGTGTTATGTTGCTAAAAAGGGAGAATTCATAAGGTATTATGCAACCATGAAAAATATACATAACATATTATACATGTATAAAAGAATGCATAACAAATTACGCAACCACCATAAAAAAAATGCAAAAACATACCTTGTTCAGCGTTGATACCAGTGGCAACCATGAGAAAAGTATCATCCACATAAACTAATGGACGAAGGAAATGGTAGCCATTAATACACACCTTAAAAGAAATAAAAATACACACAAACTGATTAGTGCATTGATCAACCAGAAAATCAATGAAACTACCCTTGTTGTTACTGCGAATTGCATCTACATATCGGATACCACACCAGATACGAATACGACATGACATAATCACCAAATATATCCTCATATAGATTATCTTATCCATTGTAACCTTGATAATATTTCACATTGGTACCAAATTGAGTTTTAAACATTTTTAACAAATTAGAAGCCTTAAAACTTGGATCACTTCTGATATCGTCCGTGATCAAACTAGAAACAAAAGGACTGTTGAGTTTGTGGTGGAACCTTTTATATCCTAATTCAAAGTCATTCCTAGTAATATATTTTTTAACCTTGAACATCCAGTTTTAATCATCAATAGTGGCAACCCTAAATTGCCAAAGGAAAATGTCTTTTGTGCACTTTGCGGAGAACCTATAAGGTTCATTCTTGGTAACAAGAAGACAATACCCAAACTTAACCTCATATTTCTTCACTGCAATGCATACTTTTGATATAACTCAAAAAAAAACTTACCGACCTCACTAAGTATTGTAACCCACCCATCAGATCTAAAAATCTTGGTAACAGGCACAAAGTCCCATTCTCAAATGAAACATACCACAACTTCTTCAGGTTCAGTTACATAACAACTACAAAGATTGATGCCAACTTTAACAACCAAATCAAAACTCTTCTGACCTTTACAATGGCAATGAGAAGCAAAACACTGAAGTAAAACATCAGACTCTACACGCACAAACTTGGTATCGGTGTGTAGATGGTGGAATTTTAACAAGGGCAAAAATAGTAAATTTATTTCTGTCCCGTATCAGAAATATCGAATTTTCAAATTTATTTATGTCTCGTATGAAAAATATGGAGTCTGGATTTCTATCTCGCAATTTACGATTTAAACTTTCAATATTCTACATGTATATATGAAGTTTGAATTTATGCCAAGTGCAATAATTTCCGGATGAATTCCTTGGCGTTAAGTATCAATAGCTGCAATCTGTACAAAATCCAACATTCGTGCAAAAAGAGGAATACAAAACCATAATATACGCGACACTGGGCTAGTCCCAGCGCCAAATCTAATATGCGCATGGAGTTGGGATAGTCCCATGACAGATTCTATATCAATGCTAGCAAGGCTAACATTTTGAAGATGCACGGCGCTGGGACTAGCCCTTCCTGTTAATTCTTCTTTTGATTTCATGAATTGTTTCAGAAGCTTTTACATTTATTGACAATGGAATAATAACTCTTCATGTTAATGGACTTGGAATCACCAAATCCAGTAACCTTATTTTAACTGGAATTATAACATTTTCTGGAATTATAAAATTCTCTTCTTCATTCCTCGACTGAACGGTAATGGAAACTTCAGACATTATTAGATAATTTTTTATGAAACCCTGGATTTCCTCTCTACAACGATAACTTCATTTACCTTTCTCTCCCACTAAGAACACGAACCAACTTAGACAATTACGAAATGTTGACTGAAGTCACTGAACATTAATGTTATAATCCACTATGGCTGTGGTAGGGGTAATTTAGGTATAAAATTAGGTCTCACACAAGTTCGCGTCTTTTCTACGTCATATTATCCCAGATTTAATTTATGTATCACGTAATTAAACAGAGAGTTTAAGACATGAAAATGTCAAGTGACTCATTCTGGAAAAGGAAAGTATCCTAGCGTCAAATAAATTCTATAAATTGCACAAGATACTTTCCCTTTCCAGAATGAGTCACGTGACCTTATTGTGTCTTAAACTCTCTGTTTAACTATATGAGAAGGAAATTAAATCTGGGATAATCTGACGTAGAAAAGACGCCAACTTGTGTGGGACCTAGTTTTATGCCTAAATTATCCCTACCATCACCATAGTGGCCTATAACATTAACGTTCAGTAACTTCATTCAACATTTCGTAATTGTCTAAGTTGTTTCGTTTTCTTAGTGAGAAAGAAAACTAAAAGAAATTCTTGTTGTAGAGAGGAAAGCTAGGGTTTTAGAAAAAATTATCTAATAATGTCTGAAGTTTCCATTACCGGACAGCCGATGAATGAAGAAGAGAATTTTATAATTTCAGAGAGTGTTATAATTCCAGATAAAATTAGGTTACTAGATCCGGTGATTCCAGGTCCATTAACAGGAAGAGGTATTATTCCATTGTCAATAAATGTAAAAGCTTCTGAAAAAATTCATGAAATCCAAAGAAGAATGAAAATGCTGAGAAATATTGATGAAGACGATGAAGTTCCTATAATCGTTTCTATTGAAAATATGAGAATTCGATAGTACAATAAATATATTTCTCTAAGATATCACTTAAATCTTATGTACAAGAACGGAAAAGGTCTTCCATATGTTGTCACGACGAATGTTAGGTTTCCAGATCTATAAATTTTTGAGACAATGGATTTCTCTAAACCCCTTAAAAATAAATAACAAAAAGTGGTGAAAAACAGAATAAACTCTTTTTATCATGTATCTTAATCCAGCCGTCAACGCCTTCTCTCTATCTGACCCTCTGCATCATCCAACCACCAACCCTTCTCTTTTTCTCTGACGTCTTTTCAGAAACTAAGAAAAAGAAGACCATCTCGATTTCCTTCCACCTCTCTCTCTACTCCACCGTCCACAGTCCTCTCTCAACAGACGCCAACTCCCCCTACTCTCTCAAGACCGAACAAAAACTCCTAGCCTATCATCCGCCAACCACTCTCACTTTTCAGACGTCAAAATTTCCGCCTCGTTTTTTATGCCTTTGTATTCTTCTCTCGCTTTCTTAACCGTCCAAGTGTTGTTCATAAACTCCAAGACCAATTCTTCACCAAAGAAGCCCAAAGAAGTCTGTTCCGTTACTTCCGTAAGCCACTGCCGTTCCAGGGTGAGCATGGGCCGATATTCACCTCGTCCAATCCAATCTAATTCATTACGGATTTTAAATTTGGCATCCGCATCCAATCCAGCATTCAACAGATTTACATCTAGTGGATGCACGAATAAACGGATTAGATGCGGATGATCCAATGGTTGTTTTATAATTAAAATTTATAATAGATAAGTAAAGCCAACAAAAATGACTTTTTATAAAACCTACACATCATATATATATAAGGATAACACCCAAGAAAATAAGTTCTTGCAACATTCACCAGTTTATCATATACAAAAGTTACCATGTTACCATACAAAGCACTCCCAAAAAACAGGTTTTTACAGCTACCACCATTTTCACCATATATAAAAGTTTCAGAAAAAACTAACTAAAATCTATAAGAAGATTCAAAAAATTTCTAAACTATCCCCATATATTCTAAAAACTACATAAGTGCCCTTAATCCGTTTGGATGTCCAATGGATTTTTAAGGTTGGACTCGAGCCCAATCCGTAATCCGTTGGATTTAAAAAAAAAAACATCCACATCCAGTCCATTAGCAAACCGTCCGGGCACCCATCCACAAAAATACAGTTGGACCGAGTCAAATCCACGGATTCCGGGCCAAATGCTCACCCCTAAGCCACTCTATAAAAGAGATAGATTAACCCATTCACCTGCTCGCACCAAATTATTATCAATGGAGCAATAAATCTCTATTTTTGTTATGGGCATCTATTTAGCCATGTTTATTTGTAACATCTGGAATTATGTGTGTAAATATAACCTAGAAAAGCACAAAAACAACGTATTAGCATAAAATTGGACACTAATTAATAGTATAAATTAAGCGGTAAAAATAAATGAATCAAGTGTATATCACTTCCTTACAATAATGGGCACGTTCTCCACCTCTTCCACTTCTTACGAGATTAGAGTTCAACACTATAAATAGATCACTTTATCTATTTACAAGGAGGAACACTAAGTTCGTTGGAGTTCATCAGACTATCATAAAAAATTCTACCTTTTCTACTTGAACTCAGTTACAGAAACTTATATAGTTCAACTAAGAATTCGTCTCATCTTTCTCTTCTTCCGTCCCTAAAATCAACCCTTCTTCTCTTTTGTGACCGAAACAAGACTTGAATGACCATTTCTTAGTTTACGCTATCCTTGTACGATTTTGATCTCTCGTATTCATTGTGATTTATCGTTTCACTCCTTTATTTGTTTTTCCCCTGAAACACCTTATAATCTAATTGGCAATTCGCATAATTCGGGTGTTATTCTGAATTGAGGAACGCGAATAATCCGTGTCCGAATCAAAGACCGGTTTGAAGACACAATTTTTAAGAGACGCTCGGATTATATACGTTCTATTCGGAATCACGAATAATACGCTGGGTCTATTCAAACGAACCTAACAGAGTTAATAAAGTGTATTTTCTGAGTTTTTACCGATTCAACTCATAAGCCCGGGTCAATTCGCCAACCTAGTATAGACTGTATAGTCAACCAAAGTCTGAATCTCTTGAGTTGCTTAATTACCGATTCAGCCCATTTACCTCTTTTTTTCAACTATTTTGCCGTGTTCTATAAAAATTGCGTAAAAAAATCCGAACAACCCTAGACATTAAGGGTCGAAAGTAAGCTAACCACTAGCTAGGCTATTAACTGAATCGGTGGCAATTGTGTATAAACTATCTCTATCATGTATTTTTATTGTAAATCATAGTATTTCCACATAATTTTACGATGAAATAATTTCTTAAATAATTCGATGTATGTCGAATTTTTTGTGCTGAATTCATACATCTAAAATAAATTATACACATACATATTCATCTATTCATCTTAAATAATCTTTAAATTATAAAAGGTTGATTAAATAATGGACCGAATTTATATTCCTTTAAAATAAATAATACTCAAATTATTTCCATTCCAAACTCTCTCTGTAAGCCGAGTTACTACTAGGCTTGCAATACACAAGCACCCAAAAAAAACCGAAAGTACACAACACTCTTTTATTCTTACAAACATAAAAATTTGACTGTAATTAATAAGCCAAAAATTACAACAACAGTAAAAATAAAATGCTCGCCCATCTAGCACCATTTTTAATCTAACAGCATGGCGATTTATTCCAATAATTACATTAAAAACATCATTAACAGATTACAACAGATTTAAGTTTTAACACAAATTTATAAATGAAATAACACGAATCCATAAAGGCATCCAGAAATGAAAGAGTTTGAATACTTATAATAATGATTATTCAGAAACCTGTGTTTTCATCTGAACTGTGTCTTGATCAGCTTCATTAACCCAACTGTACTTGTCCATAAAAGGGTTCGTTAATTTACTTGGAGGGTAACTAGCATTACAATCTTTCCAAACATTTGCATCATCCAAATCTCTTAACACCTCCCAATGACAACTGTTGCACTTAAAACCAGAACCAAAACCTATCATCAAGATCCTGTCACCCTTATTAAGTCTCTTTTTTGCTTCCATATACCCTAAGACATACCAAAGACAACTAGCGGATGTATTACCAAATCTATGCAGTGTCATTCTAGCCGGTTCTAAGTCGTATTCTGACAACCCCAAGCTCTTTCCCACTGCCTCGATAACTGACTTCCCACCGGGGTGAAGGCAAAAATGATCTACACCAGTCTTAAAATTCACACTACTACTGCCCCTTTGTTTATGTGAACTATTTTTCATATATCGACGAAGATTTGATACTAGAACGTAACGTATTAATTCCCGTAATGGTAATATTTTAGGTCCTAGTTCTGTTAGGTTTTTGATGAAAGCTCGAGTCGCAGCTTTGGGTAAACTTTTTCCGAGATGAATTCCTAGTCTTCCAAGCTCATCTTCTTGTTGCTGGCAACATCCATAAGCTTCATCACTTGAACCCAAGTGAGTCCTGACTAGGCATTTCAATTCAAACATAGCTTTATGTTTTAAACTAGGATTATTTGATAAAAGAATAGCACACCCACCTGATCTAAACAGAGAATTTGTAAGAATCATGGACTTGACATTTCCTGAATACCAGTTCGGGCCGATGCATTCGGTTGTAACGACGATCGCCAATCTATTGTTACGAACTTTGAAGATATTTCGGACAAGGTCGATAGATATCAAACTAGCACTGCAGCCCATTCCTGACAAATTAAACACTTGAATGTCTTCTCTCATTTGGTAATGGTTAATTATCCTTGCAGTTAAAGAAGGAGAAGTAACAAATATAGAGATATTAACGACGAGGATATCAATATCTTTCGGAGAAACATTCGATTTCACAAAAAGCTTATCGAGAGTATCATAAAAGAATTCATCTACTTCAATGAGACTATCTTTGAGAGTCGGAGTATTCTCACGACCTTCAATAATGTTTCTAGGTCCATAAGTTTCTTCACCAATGCCTGAACTAACAATGGCTTTTAAAAGGAATTTGTATTCTTGAAGACCCAAAGTCTTGTTTCTCCTTATGAGATCTCCGCATAACTCTGTATCAAGTTTCCTATCATCAGTTGGTTTATAACATTCATACTCTAATATATAACAAGCTTGACCTCTCCATTTCTCAACCAACTTCTTCCACAGTAAAAAAAACATTAAAGAAAACACAAACATTATCATTACATGATCTTCCATTAGAGAGGAAGGAAAGGTGTTGGTTCAGTGTTTGCTTGATTAGACTGATCTTAAGATGTAATGTATATATAATTAAAAAGTTTCTAGCTTGTATTATTGAGAGGTGAGCTTGTGTGGAGATCAAAGATCTAGAGGTAGTAATCTATCTTTAATACTATCACCAACTCTAGGCTCTATGCACAGATATAAGTCTTTGTTACACATTATAGTTTATACCGCAATTAACTTGGTCACACTGAGTGTACATTATTGTTTTTTTTTCTTCTTTTTTCTGTTGTCGTTTTTGTGTTGTTTCAAATGGCTTTGCATTTTGACCACCGAAATGATATTAGTATTAGGCAGGCAAGCTTCAAACAGACACAGAGATTAGAGAGTAGAAAATCAGGCAGAAAGTGGTATATCTTCTGCGTCTGCTACCTTGCCGCTGCCGGGAGTCAAACCCGTGGAGATCTTTAGGATTCACTGTAGCGCCGTTTCGTTTCAGAGATCAAGTAAAGCAGAATTTGATATAAATATCAGGTAGTTGTAACTAATTGTACGATTCTTAAATACTAAATTTAGAAATGTCATTTCTCTTCATTAATTGCCGTACATATATGAACCGTCAAATGCCGACTTATGCAGTACAACACTACAACGTTAATAATTTTACGTTATTAGCCTGAATAACGAATGGGTTACAAATCAAGATGGCAAATTGGTTAGAGAAATAAAGTAATGAATGCAATTAAAAGATTGGGCAAATACTAAAACACCAACAGGGCCGGACCGATGGATTTTCCGTAATGTTTTTTGACATCATCCTAAAAGAGGATTTCATGGCTGCTGTAACCAAAGAGAATTTCTTGGCAGGCTAGGGGACTCAGGGATCAAGCGAATTTCTTGTGGGACTAAGTTTCTGCATAAAAATAGTATTAACTTCAGAAATAAACTCCTTGTAATACAAGTATGAAAAGAATACTTCTTTGATCCAGAAAATAGTACACTGTAATACTACAAAGAAAAAGGTCTTCCCCTTTTAGTCTTTCTGAGTAAGTATTTATAGTATTCTTAAATTCTCTGAAATTCCCTGACGTCGTACACGTGGTCGATCTTGACTTCTCCACAACTCATGTACGTCAAATCCGTACACGTGTCCTTTGATGACATTCCTTTTTTCTAGCACTCACTTTTTAGATATTGGGTAGCCTTATCTGGGGTTCGTCATGCTGACATTTTATTCTTCTTCTCACAACTGTCTTGTCCCGGGTTAGCGTCATATCTTGACCTTCGTACGTTACAACGTTCCTCATAACCACTTGCTTGATATTTTCCTACTCACTGCGCGATCAAGGCTTGATCACACGAACACCTCTCCTGCTTCCACTTTCTCTCCTTCTCCCCTTTCGCGTGAAGCACCCCTTCACGCGGACTCCCCTCCTTTTCCTCTTTCCTTCTTTCTCTTTCCTCCTCCTTCTTTCCCCCTTCTCCCTTTTTCCTTCTCCTTCCGCGTAAAGAGAGGCTTCACGCTACCCCCCTTCTTCTGTCCTTCTCCTTTCCTCTCTCTTCTTCTTTCACTTTCCTCCTCTTTCTTTCTCTTTCCTCCTTTTTCCTTCTCTCTCCCTTTTCTTTCCCCCTCTCTTTCTTCCTTCTCTCCATCCACATGAACATCTTCCCTTCTTCACGCGGATTCCACTCCTTTGTGTTCTTTTCCCTCTCTTTCTTCCTTCTCTCATACGTGAACATCTTCTCTTCTTCATGCGGATTCCACCCTCTTCTCTTCTTTCTCACTCTCTTTCTTCATTCTCTCCATCTGCGTGAACATCTTCCATTCTTCACGCGAATTACACCCCCTTCTTTTCTTTCATTGTCCATGTGAAGACTTCCCCTCCTTCACGCGGACACCTTATATTCCTCCCTCTCCTTCTCTTCCATCCTTCCTTTCATTTTTTTTATTCTTCTTTCAGTCATTTCCTACCATCTTGACCCATCCTTACACACGCAACCATTCATCATTTTTCTCTCTTCGTCGTTCACCTCCTATGCGCATTAGCACATTATTCAGGGTAAATTATTATTTTACCCTTCTCTTAATTTTGGGGTATTTACATTAAGTTCCCTGGATGTTCGATTAGGCGTCGGACTATCCGACAGTCATATACCCCGGAATTCTAATTTCCCGCGCTGCAAGAGTCCCCGAGTAACTGCATTGTCTCGTGATTCTACCTCACTTCGAGCGTCTTTTCACACCGTGTTACATTTCTCGTTCTGCTTTATAATCTCTTTATAATCCAAGCCTTTGATTTATGAGACAAACTATTCATGATGGGGACAAACCAATGATTGGTTTGATAAGACAATGATTACCAATGATTAATGGACCTAGTGCTTTTGTGCAGTTTATAAGAAAACTTCAATCTTATACGCGAACAGTAGTGTATTACTTTATTTAATTGATTAAATTCAAATTTGTATCTTCCCTGTTTATACATTCTCTATCTACTCTATGTTCACGCGGACATTTTCTTTTCTTTTTCGCTCCAACTATTCTTCCGCCTGAACATGGGATGTTTATGCGGTCCATCCCTCATAGCTATCTGCTTTGTTCCTTGATGTGTGTCTTGATCATGAACCTTACATGCCATGACACCCCATATAAGTCACTTACCATCACCTCTTCCTGCTATTATCGTAGGTCACATACCATCTCCTCTTCCTGCTACCTTCGTAGGTCACATATCATCTCATCTACCTGCTATCCTCGTAGGTCACCTATCATCACCTATTCTATTTTCCTTCTCATTTTTTCTTGCTTCCCGTCGTGACCAAGGCTTGGCCACGCGACTAACACTTTTACTTCTCTTTGTCTGTTCATTTCCTCAATTCACTATCCTTCTCTTGGTGTCTGGGTCCATTCTAGAAATAAATCCTTATTTTACCCTTATCCCAATTTTAGGGTATTTACATTAAGTCCCATGACTGTGTTGTTAGGAGTCTAGACTATGCAGCAGTCACATACCCAAAATTCTGCTTTCTTTTCTCACTGCTACTTTCTCTAAGTCCCCTGGTAACGTAAAGATGCACGTTCTTCTGATCCGGGTAAAGTTTCCTCATAAAGTTTTTACACATGGCATGTTGCCACGCACTCTCTTGCCTTGGTCATTTTTATCAACTTTTCTTCATAGTTGTCTTTAACTCTTCTTTCTCTCTCTTTCTTCTTCCACTCTTTCACATGGAAACCTCTTACCTATCTCGTAGTCAAGCGCAAGACCAAACCTTGATCATGCCTACTTTATTTTAACTCTTCTCTATTTTTTCAAGTGCCCACTCCTCCTCTTCTTTGCTTTTTGGCTCTTCTTAGTGTAGAATCTTTATTTTTCTTTCTCATGATTTTTTGAGGCATCCTTAGTAAGTCCGCTGACTGTTTGGTTAGGCTTCAGGCTACCCAGCAGTCACATGCCCCGAAATTCCTCTTATATACGTGTCTTGTTCTTGGCTTCAGTCCCCGTGTAATATATAAAGTAGCACAACTCCGTGGTTTTTCACCTCGTCTCGTGATTCTATGCTATATGACACTCCTGCTTTGTTTCGTGTTCCAACATCATCATGACGTCCAATTTCGTTAATTACCTGTTTCTCTATGTTTTTATTCCTTAGCCAAAGAGAAGAAAGTTTCTTCTTTTGTTTCCCGTTTTATTCTCTCTCACACGTGAGGACACACACCTTCCCTCTTGTCCTTGAGTCATTGTCTTCCTCAAGTATGATCAAGCGTTGGTCATGAACCTTTTCATAGTCCCCGAATTATTGGATCTTCCTTAGTCTTTGTGTCTTGCTTCTTCCGCGTGACTAAGGCTTTGTCACTCACCTTTTTCCATAGTGTTCATCAACTTTTCACTCCACTTTAGTTAAGATTGCTTGTTCCATACATCGTTTCTTTGTTTTAGCACCTTGCCTCATTTCTAGTGTTACCTCATTTCTTCATTTCATTTCCTTGTCTTAGTTCCTCATCGATGTGGTGAACATATTTTATTCCCAGTGACATTCATCACCATCTTTTTTTTTTCTTTTCTTTTTTTGAGTTCCATCATTTTCATGTTCGAGTGTATAGTCACCTCATTCTTAGGTATAGTATCTCCACCCCATCAGTGTGTTTAATCATATTGGTATACATGTCTTAATCTCCTCTCGTTCTGAGGTGTTCTTATCACTTTCGTCTTAAAGATGACTTAGCCACGGCAAGGGAGCATATGGATAGTGCGTTAAAAACTATTGATTTTATGGAGAAACATATTATTGCTCATCGTGTTGAGCTTGCTATGCTTGGTACTGCGAGACCTATTTATTGTGTTACTATTATGTATTGTGTAAGTTCATGTGAAGGAACACTCTTGAATCTAGCTTTTTTTAAGCCTTTGCGAATAAATATGTTTATTTATAGTGCATGTTGTTTGGGACTCTGTGGGTAAAGGTATCATTGGATGAATCATGTTGTTCCCTGCTTCCAGGCACTCTAGCATATTTGCCTATGTCCTTTATATTGGAACTCCACTGGTCATTTGAGGTGTGTATTTGAGAAAGCTCAGTTTTTTTTTGAAGAATTCTAGGCCCCTCGTCGTGACATGTTGATGTTCTTCTCCTGATTGTACTGGGCTGTATGTATGAGTTTAGGGTCCCCCCCTTATTTTTTGAAGAAGTTTTTTATGCTCATGTTATGGCATTTTATAGTATACTTTAGATACTGGTAAGACGTAGCGTTTGACATCATCTTGTTCGTTTTGTGAAGATGTTTACTCATCGTAGAGTTTACTTGCCCATCTGAGGGTATCATCTCTTCCGAGAGCATTCGCTCATCTTAGAGCATTTTCCATCTTAGGGTATTCGTCTATATTAGGGAATTCACCCATCTTAAAGCATTATTCCATCTTAGAGCATTCGCTCATCTTAGGGCATTCACTCGTCGTAGAACATTCACTCTTCGTAGAGCATTCTCTCATCGTAGAGCATTCACTCATCGTAGAGAACTCACTCGTCGGAGAATATTCACTCGTCATAGAGCATTCACCCATCTTAGGGTATTCATTCATCTTAGAGCATTCACCCATATTAGGGCATTCACTCATCTTAGAGCATTCACCCATCTTAGGACATCACCTATCTTAGGGTATTCACTCATCTTAGAGCATTCACTCATCTTAGGTCTTTTACCTATGGATCATAATCGAAACTAACACAAGATTATATTATGCCAAAAGAAAATTGTTTTATTTATGAGATTAAAGTACTTACATATAAGAGGTCTTTGGCCGACTTGTGTTGAAGTTGGCATTGATATTTCCTCCTATCAAGTTTCTGTCCCACCACTCCATTTTGTACGTTGTGTGGCATTTATCCTTGTCAATTTTTTCATGGGTGGGCATAAAACTTGGTGTTATCAAGAAATTGGTTTCTCATTAGCATCAACCCCGCCTTTCTTCATACGATTATGAGAGCAACATCTTAGTGTCCTACACTCCTTAGTTGGGTGTTCCACTTTCCTGTGGAAGAAACAATAGTTCTCATGTCGCTTATCCTGCTCCGTAGGTTCATCCAGCGGTGGTGGTAATTTGATATCATTATTTTGAATCAATTTCTTTACTGCATCAAGTGCTACCTCCAACACACATAGAAATTCTGGTGATTCTTCGCTCTCCGTGTTTGTACTTGAATTGCGTTTGCTGTGTCTATTGTCATTTTTGTTGAATGGACTTCTTCGTCGAGTCCCTTTATCCTTTTCATAGGGGGTAATATAGGGACACACTTTTGGCTCAATGTTGGCTTCCTTTGCTATGCTATCAGCTCGCGAACTTACCTCCTCTAGTTCGGCAACACTAGTGATGTCTGTGTTTTCCAATATCATTCGTATGTTCTTAGGTAGTGATGCAGTGCAGAGTCGCACTAACTTATTCTCTGGGATCTATGTGTTATACTTCAAGCACTCCGTTCGGAAACGTTTGACAAACGACTTAATTTTTTTCCATGCTCTGTTTGAACTGTTGGCAAAGAAAATGTTGAACTTAGGGTCTGTTTAGAGTGAAACCTTTGCATGAATACATGTTGCATGGCCTCCCATGTCTTGGCTTTACTCCTGGGAAACGTGATGAACCACTTGAGTGCATCACCTGTTAACGATTTTTCGAATTCTTGCATACATGCATCTTCATGCATCATGTACTCCTTTGATATTATTGTAAAGCGAAGCAGATGCTCCATAGCATTACTATCCATCAAATAGGTGAAGTTTGAGGGACCTGGCAGGTACTGGTATTGGCTTCCTGCATACTTCTCCTGTGAGAGGTAATTGGATGTTGTAAACACCAAGTTGTGTATCAAGGATATCACCTTCTTTGATGTACTTAGCTCTTTGCGTCTCTTCGTGGAGAGTCTATGTATACTCAGTATACTCATTTTAGAGAGGTGGCTGAGGTATGTATGGGGGGTCTGCGGTTGAGTCCCTCTTTGGTCAGGTTCTCATGGGGTATGTTGGAGTGTATGCAGGATGTGCTCCCCTTGTGGATGTCATAGTAAGTGATATTATGCATCCTCTAGATGTGTGTCTTGGTAGTGTAGCCTTCTATCACCTTGACCATCTCCTTCATTTAGCAACCCTTGTATAGTGGGTACTGGCATACATGATGTTTCCAAACCATATGGCAACTCCAGTACGTCTTGAGTGAACGACGACTGCACTGTAAAGGATCTAGATGATGCTTGCAAATCATATCTATAGTCGATGTACTTAGCCATCTTCAACTCGTCTATAGCATCGTCTTGGCTAGTAAGACCACATAATATATAATGTTGCTCTTATGAGATGTGTCCATCTTGGTGATGAGTTGGTGAATGTTTTCCATCGTGGCCTTTCCATGTGTCTCTACGTTGTTGAACACCCTCACCTTGTTTGTCGTCTTCTTCATGTAGTCCTTCGTCTGGAGGTGATGTAGTCAATGCAAGGATGCGTGCCACCCATTCAATATGACGGCGTTCAACCTCTTTAAAATCTAACAATGCTTGTTGTAACTCCGTGAGTACCACTCTGTATGTGGGATCAGTTTGTGGAATCTCCCCACCGTTAGGGTATACAGGCTGTTGTGTATCTTCCATTGTCAGTGTCATATTTCTAGGATCAGAACCCAGTAGAAGTCGCCAAATGAAAATAATATTAATTTCAGAGGGGTAAACCCCTGGTAATACAAGTATGAAGAGATTATTACTCTGATCCAGAGAAAATAGTACACTATAAAATTACACAGAAAAAGGTCTCCCCCTCTCAGTCTCTCTAAGTGAGTACTTATAGTATTCTTAAATTCTCTGAAATTCCCTGACGTCGTACACGTGGCCGATCTTGACTTCTACAGCACTCATGTACGTCAAATCCATACACGTGTCCTTTTATGACATTCCTTTTCTCTGGTACCCACTTTTCATATATTAGACAGCCTTATCTGGGGTTCGCCCTGCTGATGTTTTATTCTTCTTCTCACAACTGTCTTGTCCCGGGTTAGCGTCATGTCTTGACCTTCGTACGTTACAACGTTCATCATAACCACTTGCTTGATATTTCTCTACTCACTGCACGATCAAGACTTGATCCCGCGAACACCTCTCCTACTTCCACTTTCTCTTCTTCTCTCCGTCCGCGTGAAGGACGCCTCTCCTTCTCTTCTTTCCTTTTTATCTTTCTTCTCTTCTTCTTTCTCTTTCTTCTCTTCTTCTTTCTCTTTCCTCCTCCTTTTCCCCCCTTCTCCCTTTTTCCTTATCCTTGTGCGTGAAGAGAGGCTTTACGCGGACCCCCTCCTCTTCTTTCAATCTTCTTCTTTCTTTTTCCTCCTTCTTTCTTTCTCTTTCTCCTTCTACTTCTCTCTCCCTTTTTCCTTCTCTCCCTTTTCCTTGTCTTTCTCTTCCTTTTTCCTTCTCTCTATCCGTATGAGCATCTTTCCTTCTTCATGCAGGTTCCACCCACTTCTTTTCTTCCTTCCTTCTCTCCATCTACTTGAACATTTTCTCTTCTTCACGCGGATTTCACCCCCTTCTCTTCTTTCATTGTCCGCGTGAAGACTTCTCTTTCTTTACGCGGACACCTTATACTCCTCCCTCTCCTTCTTTTCCATCCTTCCTTTCACTCTTTCTATTCTTCTTTCTTTACGCGGACACCTTATACTCCTCCCTCTCCTTCTTTTCTATCCTTCCTTTCAACTCTTTCTATTCTTCTTTCAATCGTTTCCTACCATCGTGACTCATCCTTACACACATAATCATTCATCATTTTTTTTTCTTCGTCGTTCACCTTTTATGCACATTAGCATATTTTTTAAGGTAAATCCCTATTTTATCCTTCTCTTAATTTTGGGGTATTTACACTACGCAAGAACTACTAGCAGTAGCAGTTTCAATTCCAATCCTGAATCGGTTCGTCAAACAAAGATCTTCTCCACTATTGCAATTGTCATGAAACTCGTCTATGATAAGTACATTTTCATCTGTACCAGAGCAAAGCCACTGACCATCCAGAGACTATTTCTAGTTATCCAAGTATGACAGTAAATTTTAACAAAAATGAAAGAAAAGGAACACTGGGCATCCTGGATTGACAAGTGCAAGTATGTCATTTCAATCAACTTTAGACCGATATTTAGATTAGGAATGACAAACAAATTAAATCACCAAGAATCGGTGTAAAATACAGGTCACAAAAAATTTACTTGTGCACTTCTTTCCCATTCCAATTTTTCCGTTAGTGAGTAATAATATAGCACAGACCACCTCAGTATTGTTACCATGTAACACTTGAACCCATTAATGGCGCACCATATGACCATACCTTTTAAAGGGACAAAAACAGGACCACAAGGAATTACAGTGAAAAATTACATGTACAGCGAAAACAATAACCTCGTGAATCTACATCCATGATGTCTTCAATTCCAGCAATGTCATTACACTGGCATGAAAGGCAGCAACCGAAGCCTAGCAGGTCTTGAACTCAATCCAATAAATCACCAAATAAATCATTGTTGTCATACCCCAAAGTAGCATTAGTTTTACTGCTCGGGACAACAATTAAATTTCCTTCATTACCTTTAGTTGAACCAGCTTCACTATTACCAGCACCATCAGAAGCATATGCCCATGACGAACCCACTTTGCCAGAGAAGGATTCTCCATAGAGATCATCATACATTCCACCAGTTTTTGTAGTAGCTTTGACCTTGTTCAATACTTGTTGTAGCTTTATCCGTGACACCTTTACTAGAAACCTTTTCTTCTCCAGAGGAAATTTGTGGCTTCCCTTTAGGAATTACGGTTGTTTGTATAAGAGATTCGTACTTCCCAACGAGACTGCCTTCTTTGACACCCAAAGGACCAGGCTCCGTTCCAACATCTGCAGCATCTGACATTCCAACAACTTCCACCAGCTGTCCCCCAACGTGATCCCTGAATGTAACTCTTGCCTTCTTAATTTTCTTAGCCGGTCTCTCTAACTTGCAGCTTTCATTACTCCCAATAGACGAATTTCCTGAACCGATACCAGGTTTAGACAGACCATAACGATTTAAAATCGTATTATAAGCTACAACTGCTTCTTCGTCAGAAGGATCAGGAGGAGGAGGTAGATTGATCTCTGTGGGTAGTGGAGGGGAAGGAAAAAGTGCTGCCTTGTTCTCTCTCAAAATATAACTTCTTGTTGATGCAGCAAACCGCAAAGACTGTCCAATTTAGAGCTCACCTGGGTTTTCTTTGGTCAAGCGTTCATTAGCAACAAACGTACCATGAGCAGAACCCAGATCAATAACATATATGCTGTATAGAAAACAAAAAAGAAGATCATAAATGCTTGCAAATCTGGGGAAACCCCTTCGAAGATTTTGAGAAACAAACATCATACAGTATCCGATTCAATTCTTCAATAAAGCAAAAGGAAAAGAAATGTAAAAAGCTGGACGCCCTTCTAACTGTGAATACCGGCTCATTTTAATCCTCACATATACATGCCACTCATGAGTACTGAGCAGATCGCTCTCCTATAGACTACGATCAAGGACCGATCAGTTTATGGAAATGGTAACCCATATTCACGCCAGTCAAGTTACAATCCACTCTATACTATTGTCTATGTTTTAGCCATCCCTAGGTTGATAAAATTACAAATCATTCGTGCAAGGCCTACAATGCACCATCGTGCAGATGCTGCCACATAGTTTCCTGTAAGCATCTTTTAAATAGTTTTTCTACTAAAAAATGATATATATACTGAGATAAACCTACTTAAGGATCTTTTTATACAAAATAACAGATCCCCTAGGAAAATGCATAACATAAGAAAAACCCTAACAAAAAAGGTACTTGATCTTGTTATCCGTCAATAAATTTGGTAGCTCCAACAAGCGTACTACTAATTTATATGAAGTCTACTGCAAGAAACAAATTTTGATTGTGTTGCCTCTTGTCACATATCAAGCTGATTTTACCTAGACACTATCTTTTATAACAAGTAAATGTGATTAACAATGTATGTCCAAAGACAGCTAGATATTGCAAATAACAATACTCAAGCACAATAAAATGTGGAAGAAACCAAAAGATAAAATTTACTTAGCACATAAAGAAGTAAACAAGAAAAGTAATATTGAGATCCAACCTTCCATTCTTATGAGGAACAACAGCAGCATGTTGTCTAGAAACAGACTGATGATCAAGTACAAAATCACACACAGGAAATTGCCTCCCGAAAATATGTCTTCGATTATCCAAATTGATATGATCAAGAACTACGCCATCTTTTGTAACCTCAAGAAAAAAAACACCTGGCCGTGGCTCTATAGCCCAATCAGGAGGCTGCCAATTTGATTGCCCCCCTCCCACTTGAGTCACATGTTGAGCTGTTGATTCAGGCTCTACTGGCCTATTTAAAACACTCTGGTTCTGCTGTTTAACTTGGGTTTGCAGTTGAGACACAACCGAAGGCTCCGAAACAGTTTTAGGAGATTTCTGAGAAGTTGTCTTAGAAGCTGAATTAAGAGTAACTGAAAAAGGCTCCACAGACTGAGCTTTCTTAAACCTATCTAAACCTGTTCTGCCATACATTTTCCCTTCTTATATCAAATTTCAACCCTCAACACAACCCAGTTGATGTTACAGATCACACCTTAAACAATGCATCCATCTCCGACTTACTCAATAGTACCCGTTCCATTAAAACAATCTCAAGTCTCGTTAACAAAACGTCAAAACCCCGACATTTATGCTTCAATCTTCCAAAATCCTTCCTAAGAGAAAACAATAATAATAGAACTATATCAAAATTATAGATAAATGTCACAAAATTTTAAAATAAAAACCCTAACTTTTTAAAATTATTTTGATAAGTAATCCCTAAGTTTCAGTTTTGAAGTCATAGACTAAGATGATTATTTGGTGATCAGCAATAGCCATGAAAGTTTAAGTAATCAAATGCAATAAAAGTTGTGTATGAGCAGATTAAAAAAAAAACACAGAAAATTTGTTGATTAGGTTCTTGAGGAACATTCAGCAATAGAATAGTGTAGATTAATTATCTCAAAATAGAATGGAAGATCATTATCAAGGGTTTCTTCTGGCTATATTATCTTCAGTTCAACGATGGAGAAAGAAAATTTGTCGAAAGAGAGAGGAGATGGAGGAGGAACTGGTTTTTACCTTAAGCATCCTCAAGAGTCTAGATGACTATTATTTAGGGGACCAGTTTTTTCTACCATTGCCCCGTACTCCTAAGATGATATGGGGTGTTGTGGGTAATAATAACTACGGTAAATAGGGCTGTTCATGGTCGGTTTCTATTCGGTTTCTGACCAAACCAAAATCGAAACCGGTATAGTCGGTTTACCAAAATGCTTACCAAAACCGAACCTTTAACCGTCGGTTCGGTTTTTAATCAGTTCTATCTGGTTTCGGTTTTTCCGTCCGGTTTCGGTTAACCGACTATTTCTGTCAGTTTTCTGAAACTGACAATACAAATCTAAAAAAAACAAAAAAAAACAATTAAGCTGAAATACAACTGGTGAAAAGTGATCTGTTCACATATTCAGATAGGTGACAGAAATAGGTTGTGATATGTTCACATATTCAGATGAAATAGAAAGTGTTGAAATACAAACCGACTGTATCAAGTTCAGCTAGGTTGTGATATGTTCAGTGTTCACATATTCAGATGAAATAGAAAGCAGGCAATTGATGAAATACAAACCAGGCAACTAGTGACTGTATCAACTATCAAGTTCAGCTAGCCAACAACAGACTGTATCAACTATCAAGTTCAGGTTGTATCAACTAATGGTATGTGGTTTTGGATCTTAAGTGAGAGGATGAGGAGTTTTAAAGAGGGGCATTGTTGTTGTTGAGGGACAGCACACAGCTCATTTATTCTCATTTTGCAGTATGTTGTTTTCGTCAGTACTTTGGCTCCATTAGTTGATACAACCATCAAGGTACACCCAAGATAGAACAACAAGCCAAATAAAAAAATGACAGAAGAGCAGAACTGGAGACCGATGATTAACATTACTGTAGACACAAAACAACTGATACTCACAGAGAAGTCCCTTCCAGAATCATAAAGGACAGGATGCATTACCTAATCATAGAATCAGAGGATCCTGATAAGCAAAACCTGCAGCACATGATGAAATAAAGTGTAGGAATCAAATTAGTTCCCATTCTTTTAAGAATTGATAACAGAAGTAACCTCAGCAAATCACCATCTATAAGAATTGATTTAAAGGTAACGATTTTCTGAAATTTATAGTTACTAAACACTGAACAGGAAAATCAACAGTATTTTGTACACTAAACCTATCTCCCCATGTCCTCTGCATGCTCATTTGGAACTCAAGTTTCAACCTGAGTGCAAGAATAAAAAGAGAAATCATACTGATTGACAGCTACCAACTTCAACTTATGAAAATACTGCAAACACGTCTAATTAAAAGTCACAAGAACCAAACATTGACCATATGAACAACATTGTAGGTGAGCATAGGAAACACCTGATAACCATGAATGAAAGATGAGAAACAAATAACCATTATTTCGAGAGCAATGGGATATACCAATGGCTCTCTTCAACAGTCAACCAAGATAGTCCTACAGCAGGAATTAAGCTCAACAAGACCTTTATAGATTAAGCAATGCTTAGCATTAGAGTTATAATTAAGCAACCAACAATCTTTAAAACACTAGATACTCCACATTATTTCATGGTGATATATAATTGAAACCAAACAGATTATAACACACACAAAAAAGATATATTTTTCTATGTGATTGAGTGATTCTATCAACTTATCTCAAAAAAGATATATGGAATACTAGTAGGCATGAATTCATGATACCACAAACAATAAACAAACAAACAAACAAACAACAAGCTATAAACTTTCAAAAAAGGATGAGTACCCATGACCAAAAAAAGATGGAATCTGACCTTCCTGACAACCAGGGGTGCATTCACAGCTGATCTCGAGGTCACCACTTGAAAAAACCCTAAGCCTTCCAAGAGCATCTCTGTATCTATGGCTTGTACATCCACACGTCACTTCAACATAATCTCCTCCTTTCTTTAACCACTTATCTCATTGAACTCTTCATCACTAAACAACATTGCAACACCACCATTTTCCATCTCTCTAGCTCTTTCAGACAAACGTGCAAAAAACGGAAGAAATAATAGAAGAAAGACCTACCTAAAATGGGTAAAACTAGCTTTGTTTAACACTAAATCTAGTGAATAAAGTAGAAGAAATTACCGATGGAGAAAATAATACTAATAAGAATCTCTAAAAAGAAGAACTAGTCTCTTTTAAAAATAAGAGGATATCTCAATACTCACGTATCTCTGAAAGTATTTACTGCTGAGGAAGAGATCTTCACTGAGATATGTCTTGCAGAAAAAAAAAAATCCTCCGTCTCCGTCCCCATGGAATTGTAGTAGAAGAATAAAAGTAAACCCTAGGGTTTTTACCTGTGTATGAAACACTTGTAAGAATTAGAGATTTGGAGTTTATGAAACAAAAATTCGTAAAGCCCTCGATCAAAAAAGAATGGGTTTTTACCTGTGTATGAGTTGAGAAATTAGTAAAACCGTCGATCCAAAATTAGTAAAGCCCTTTAACTGAGCAGCCATGGAGAAGAAGAAGAAGAAGGTGGGACTCGTGGGGTGGGAGGCTGCTGCTGTAAATTTTTAGAAGTGAAGAGGAGAAGAGGAAATGAGAATTAGGTTTAGCTTTAGTTTATATATGAAGGTGATTGGAAGGTGTAGATTTAATTATCAAGTATACTAAAATCTATATCAATGGTCAGTAATTTTCGTTTTTCCATGATAGTTCGGTTCGGTTTAGAGCACAAACCAAAACCGAAACCGTTACTATCGGTTTCGGTTTTCAAATTTTTTTACCAAAACCCTTCCATTACTAAACGGTTCGGTTCGGTTTCGCCCTAAACGGTTCGGTTAGGTTCGATTTCCGCGGGTACCCGTTACCATGTACAGCCCTAACGGTAAATCAGTAAAAGAAGGGAGATTTATCATTTGGTTTTAGGCCGGGGTCCAAAATAACTTAGTCGGGGTCCAAAATAACTTAAACAATGGAAATGACCTACCTAACTATCATTTTAAACGTGTGAAAAAACCATTTATTCCTCTTTTCTCCCATTAATTTCTCAAACAAAACTCACTCAAATCTCCCCTACTAAATTAGAAAATATAAATCAATAAAATCATCAACAACACCTAAATAAATCAACGTGATTTATACGAACTATTATAATTCCCTACTCAATTGCCATAAAAACCCACTAAAATTTTAGATTTTTAGCGGAATCTCCATTAAAATTATAACAACAGAAGAATTACTAGAACCTTACGAGAAGAAATAATAGAAGAAGATAGTACTCCCAAATCAGTAAAACATGATAATTCTGAAGAATCAACCAGCAAAAAAGAAGAATAGTCGACAATAAGGGTACTATAAACTTGTACTGAATAAAAACCATGTTTGTACTGAAGAAAAACCTAGTTTATGGCCCTACAATGAATCTTTGTTCACTATGATCCGACAATGCAGATTCACATACCGAAAACACCGTAGGCTATTTAGACCTAAACATCATAATCCATCATCATAGAACATATATACCGGTAAAACATATGCTCACGATTGTATTTTTCTTTTTTATAACATGCAGTGTTAGTTTCTCTTATGATCCGACAGTGCAGATTCACTATACTGGAAAAAGCATAGGTTATCTAGACCTAGACATTATAATCCATCAATGCAGAACATGTATATTAGTAAAAATATATGTTCAAACTTGTATTTTATTGTTTTTATAACATGCAATGTTAGTTTCAGTTATGATCAGACAGTGCAGATTCACTATACTGAAAAACCCTAGGTTCTTTAGACATAGACATCATAATCCATCAGTGCATAAAATATATACTACTAAAAAACATATTTTCACCATCGTGTTTTGTTTTTTATAAGATGCAATGTTAGTCTCTATCATGATCATAAAAAACAGTTATACTATACTAATAAAGACTATGTTATTTGGGCCTATACATTATAATCCAAGAGTGTATATATCCTATATTGATAAAAAAAACATAGGTTTTTCCTCTAAATTGCAAAGTGTAGATACCATATATTGATAAAAACCTAGTTATTTCGGGTTAAAGTGAAGTTCATTTTCAGTTTTTATAATAGTAGGAACTACCATACACAGTTGGTAACATGCGGAACTACCAAAACCATACGAGTAATGTTACAATTTCCCCAATCTAATTTTTGGACACTAGAGGTAAAATAATTTTAAATAAATTATGAATATGCCACTAAATCAGTCTCAATGTCTAGATACTAGAGGTTTATATCGTAATTTTTTCCTAATCAGCTACCACGCTAGAGCACCACCATTCTTATACATAAAAACCTCAAACTTAATACTTCTTCCTGCTACCACCCACCACCTTCTTCTTGTTACGCTTCTTCTTCATCCTCTCTATCAAGTTTAACAAGTAATAATCACCCCCATTTGTCGAACCCTAGAACTAGAGCAGAAGATCCTTAATCCAAATAAACGAATATTGTTGGCTCAAAAGGTATGGAACATATCTTTTCTCACATTATTCTTGTTTAATTTCGAGAATTAGGGTTTAAAAAATTATATATATTTGAGAATTTTTTGAAATTAAGTTTAATTATGATGATTCAGATAGTATGTGAACTGGGTTAAGGTTATTTTTTATTGCAGCTTAAAAATTGGGGTTTTGGTTTAGGGTTCATCTTAGTATGATGCTCTTAAGGGTTATTGTCCAGTTTATTTTATCTTTTTTTTTATTCGAGATATGAGTTTTATCAATTGTCTTTCTGGAATTTTAGGTTTATTGAATGATACCAGTAAGATATCAATATAATAGGTGTGTTATCTTTGACGAAGGTAATTTTTTTTTCTTGGTTGTTGTGGAGCGTTCGAACTCAAGAAAAATACCTACATAAGCATATGCAGGTGGAAAAAAACATGTGCACAAGGCTTGTGCACATAAAGAAAATATGCCTACGTAAACACATGCAGGTGTAAAAAAATGTGTGCATAATCATATGTAGTTGTGAAAAAACTCTATGCATAAACTTGTTTGTGTTAATGCAATAACCTGTAGTAAGATATCAATAGCTTAAAGTTGGTGTTTGATGAGGATTTCACTATTACGACCTTAGAAAAACCTCCTTGCATACCACATAAAGGAACAAAGAATATGTAGAATGTTGTTTAATTATGGAGTTTCATTATTTTATAAAGAATGGATTTTCTTGTCTAGCTGCTCGCAATTGGTGTTACTACTAGGTGTGATAATGCGAATGAACTTGGTTTTATAATTTGTATCATGTTTTTATACGAAAGTCTTTAGTTTGTTCTTTATTTTAGAACCATTTTTGTGCATTGCTTAATTACATATCATGATACCATGAATACCATGTTGAATTGGTTTACTGAAGATGTTTATTGATTCTTCACAATATTATTTTTTTTTGTATCGGACGATATGGAAGTGTTGGTGGTAGTAGTTATTGTGGTGGTGGTGTAAATAAGTGAAAAAAACTTGAGATTTGAGAAGGTAAAATGGATGGATATATTTTTTATTTCTTAACTTGCATAACATGAAACGGTTGTCGTTTTTACTCATTTAATTTTATCTGATAGACTCAAAAGTTTTCTTTGAAAAATATTGTTGTCTTTGTAATGTATACAGTTGAATCATGTACCAATTTAAAATCATCAAAATTTACGAGGTCATATTTATGATATAATGCATGTCCATAATTTAGTTTATTTTATTTCATTGCTTGCTCATGTGTTGTGGCTTTATACTTTAGATTATAAAAAGATGATCCCCTTCTTAAGATGCTCTAACTTTAATGAAATACGTATTCAATAGATAAGAATTACGATGGACCTATGTTTTAAAGGCGTCGCCAAGGAGCCAAATAGGCACCAAATTTAAAAGGCTGGCCCCGACGACGCCTTTAGGGGCGCCCAGGCCAAGGAGGCAGATGATTGGCCTAATTTTTTTTCAAATGCTTTCCAAATATTTTAAAATAATTAATATAACTTATATTAGTTACACAAATTATGTTAAATAACAAGGTTTTGTTATTATCTGGATTTGGCGGAGCTCGGTAGTCGAATAAATTTTATTTGAATGTTTTTGTTAACATTATGTGATGTGACGTGATGAGAATATTTTCTTTTTTTTGGAATCTTATGTAATCTACAATTATGATCGTAGGTTCATAGTAATGGGTTCTGAGAATCTTCCCAATAAAGGGAACCGACAGAAGATAGTGAAACAACCAAGAAATGTAAACGTTGTGAAAGTGTAGGAGAATCTGTAGCTGAGGAGGATAGGTAAATAGGTTTTTCATTGAAATTTTATTTTGGTTTCCTAGTTCTAAATAATGAAAATATTATTATGCACCTGCCTTACGATAATAACAAGAACTCAACGAACTCGACTTACACTGACTGAAATTTCCCTCCTGATAAAGCTGATAGTCTTCAGAACTTATCGACCATTTATTTGCAACCTGTTCATTGTTTATTTCAAATTGTTATTGTGTTTTGTAGTAGGTATGTTTACCCTTCCAAGTTCAGGGAGAAAATCTGCTATATTTCCAATTACTCCTTCTTGAATACACTCAGAGAAGTATGTAGCGTGATGTCTGAAGCTGAGGATGTCTCGATAAGAAAAATTGCAATTGGGCATTTGATGGGCATGCTGGACAAACAAAGCTTTAGTTTGGATATATTTTTTTATCTAATGGGTATTTTTCTTCCATGAACTGAACAATAGTAAAATGGTTGGTAGTTTTTTGTTAGAAATCTTAACAAGTATATCTGTTTGGGATTTGACTGTGGTCTTTGGATGAGTTTCCATGTATATGTTCCTCAAATAAAAGACTCACAAAAAAATTTCTCTTGTCGTGATCTTAAGTAAGTAAATTACAAGTAAATGAATCAAACAAGCTTATTATACGTAAAACAACTTGAACATTAAAGTAAAAATAAGTGTTGTAAAAATATTGAACGGAGCATAAAATTAAAGAACAATAAATAAAAATTGAATTAAAAGTATAACTAAATAACCTTTACCTGATTGCATAAGGTTGAGTCAAGAGATCCCCTTAGTTGATCAAGTAGAGATAAACTCACTATTAAGCCAAAACATAAATAAAGAGACACTAGAAAAACAACTTGCACTTCATTAATACAGTATTTCAAGTTGGGACCTTGAGGGGATCAAGGTGGGATCCTTAGATTTGAGGCTAAGGTTATATATTATATGCTTGAAGGAACATTCCCTTAATAATCTGATGCTCCTAAAGGGAATATACTAGCTAAGTTACATATATTTTAGAGTATTTCTAGACTTGAACTTGGGTTTGATACCTTTACTAAATACTAGCTCTTTGGGTTAAGGAGGATATTTAGAATATGATATCCACAAAAACTGCCCTACTAACAAGCGTAGTTTTGAACCTCCTCCCAAATTAGGCGTAATTTAAGTTGCGTGATACGAAGGGGTCTTATAATATCCCAATGCACATTAAAAGATCGTTTTGTAAAGTGGGCGAGTGTGCATCCGAAATAGAACGTGATTTATACACCATAAAAACAGAATGACGATGTTAATGAAATCGACTATGATCAAGGAGATTGTTGATGAAATCCTTTGTTCCGAAAATCATGTTTAATAAATGTGTTAATAATTGTAAATATGATTAAAAACAATATATTTATGTCGAAATTTAGATGTTGAATTAGTATATGCAAAACACATTAAACACACATTTCCACATTTTTAACCGGATATTTGATCGAAGTTACATTTTGTATAGCCAATTAATGTGTGTATTTTTACCGACCCGTATTCTTATCGTTTGGCAAAAAATAAAGAAAGGGAATTTGGTGGGGAAAAATCTAAATATTATACATGACAAAAAGGAAATATAATAAAAAAGTGTTACATCAAATTATAAGATTCCGTGGGTTAAAGGATTCTCCCGGATCTACACCGAGGTATTGACGGCGATTCTCAAATATCGCAGAACAGAATGGGCTACAACTAGCCCACCCATGGTTCCGCCACTGGGCCGCTGCACGCAATTGAAAGGATTTTTTTTTGTTTGTTAGACGATCCGTATGATATGGTTATTAACGGTGAGAGTTAATTTTGTATTAATTTACGGTTATAAGGAAATGGATGACCGTATAAGAATCGTTCGTCTGCGCACAATATTCGTAGTTTCTCAGATTATCGAAATAACAACTAGTTCTTCTTCGACTTAATAATTCTTATTATTGTCTTCATCTTTTTTTCTTCTTTTCTTCTTCTTAGTTTATTGAAACTTTTATCTTCTTATCTTTAAGTTATATCAATGAAGAATATGGAAAGAAGTTTTACGCGATCAGAAAAGGAAGTGAGACAAAACTCGAAGCCTCACAAATCAAGAACCAGTAGTCGTCCCTGCCATATATGCGGGAAAAGCCGCGTTTGGGGCCATATAATTGAAGATTTTCCTTTTATATTTCAGATAATAGAATAAGGATTTTATGTAAAACTTATAGCATACGTGGTGCATAAATAAAAAAAATATATTAGTGAGGAGCCAAAAATTTAAAATAGATTTATAGGGGACCAAAAGTAAAATGACATTTTTTATTTATAATTTTTTTTCTTAGCAAGTGCCACATTTTTTTCTGCTTTAGGCCACTGGATGTTGGAGAAAAATGAGTTTGAACCTTTAGTTTTTTGTCTTGGCTAGATACTTGCTCATATTTCTTTTGAGTGAATGAAAGGTAAATGTTTAGTCCCACATTGGATATTCTAAAGAGGGATATCATTCATATAAGATAATGGGCTTAGTCTTCTATATGGGTGGTCGGGCACGGGCGGATAAATAATACATCGTCTAGCTTATGCCTAACCGTGATTACATGTGCAAATGACACATGGACTAACTTATGCCTAACCGTATGTACATGTGCAAATGACACATGCACTAACTTATGCCTAACCGTACGTACATGTACATATACGCACATGTAAGTATAAACCAAGATCTGTTTTTGCTAAAAATTATTTTTGGATGTTTACAAAAATATTTTCTCTAGTGTTTTAATTATGGGAGGATTCTTTTTCGAGTTTATCTTTATTTTTTTTCCAAGAAAACATAAAAAAATTTTATAAGAAATCTGAAACCCTAGGTTTCTTTTCTCCTATAAATAGAATAGGTTTTCGCAATTGAAAAATTATCTCAGAAGCGACTAGTATCCCGTCTTCTTTTCACCATCTTTTCGCTTTGTTTTGCGTTATATTTTTTTTTTCTTATAATCCATGTTGCTAAGTTTAGAGAGTGGGTAGCTTGTGTTGTGCTAGTACAAGCTATATCGGGAAGTCTTATCCTGGACACATCTTCGTATTTTGGGGTTTAGCATTGCTCATTCTTGGGTATACCCGTGAACTAATGTGTTAAGAACAACTTGTTGAACCTGTGATTCTTCCCTCGTCAAGTTATTTGTAATATAGTTATTTTTTTCATTACTTTATTGTAATTTGATACATCTAACGTTGATGTTCATTGTTGCAAGATTCCAACAATCTTACCACACTAATACTAATCTCGTAACAATGGAGAAGAACGACGTCGAAAGACCACAGAAGTCCAACGAGAAGGATTTTAAGAGATGATAGTCAAAGATGTTATTTTTCCTAAGCTATCACGACTTAGCTAAGTATGTAGCGAAGCCTTTTGATGAAACTTTGAATGAAATAGGAAAATAAGATAACCTTAGTTATTGGAACATAGATAACTATATGGCTAAAAATCATATTATGAACTGTTTGGAAGACGCAATGTATGATTTTTATAATATTAAAGAAAATTTCAGTGCTTTTGATTTGTGGACTGCTTTAGAAGAACAATACCAGGATGAGACTGTTGGGAGCAAGAAATTTTTGGTATCTAAGTCTGTTGTGGAATAGTTCCTTGAACTTTGGAAAATCATTAACAAGATTCTTGTTGAAGGCATGATGATTGATGAGACGTTTCAGGTATCTGCGGTGATTGAGAAGTTAGCATCTTCTTGATAGGAATACAAAAGAAGATTGAGGCATGCATGAAACTGGTGAAGTCAGCATGGTTGAATTGGGAAAGAAGATTCAAGTTGAAGAAATGTTATGCACCAAAGACAAGAATGTTTCGTCTGCAAGAGACATAACTAATAAGGCTCATATGACTGAACACAGATCTTCCAAATCTGGAGATAACAAACGCAACCCTAAGCACGGTCCTCATATAAAGGTACATTTCATAAACCTGATTCTAGCATTACTAAGATTAAGAGTGCTTGATATGTTTGTGGAATTCCTGGCCATATTGCGATTCACTGTAGACAACGTAAGGACCACCTAAGAAGGATAATGCTAACTTGGTTGTTGAGAATAAGGAAGAGTTTTCTGCTATGGTGTCTGAAGTCAGTTTGGTAACCAATGTGAGGGACTGGTGGGTAGACTCTGGAGCTACCAAGCATGTATGTTGGAGCAGAGACATGTTCACCTTCTATCAGAAGATAGAGGATGACGAGAAACTTTATATGGGTAACTCATCTGCAACAGAGGTTGCAGGAAAGGGAAAGGTCGTGCTGAAGCTCACATCTGGCAAGAATCTCACATTGAATAAAGTTCTTCATGTTCCAAACATCTGCAACAATCTTGTTTCATGTTCTGTTTTAGATAATAAGGGTTTTAAAGTTGTAATTAAGTCTGGAAAAGTTGTAGTTGCTAAGGGCAAAGATTATGTGGGAAAGGGATATAAGACTGAGGGTCTATATATATAAACTTAATGTAAACTTTGCTAAAATAAAATTGAATGACTCTTCTGCTTATATGTGTGTGGCATGGTAGAATTGGTCATGTAAACTATAAATCAATGCATAAATTGGCTAGCGTAGGATGGATACCCAAATTCACTATTGATAAAGACCATAAGTGTGAGATTTGCGTAGAATCTAAGCAGGGCTGGTCATGAAGGGTAAGCAGGACAAGCCCCACTTTGGGGCAACAAAGGGGGGGGGGAAACCAAATACATATTTTACATTTGGGTTTTTTTATATAACAAATAATTGTCGGGGACCTCTATACAATTTATATAAAATATATGGGGAAAAGATTAATAATATTAGTTAATATTTTTGATAAGATAGAACAATGGTCTCTAGAACTACACCTAGGTATATACATTAGCCTAGGATTTATGCAATTACAAGGGTTTGATAAGATTAAGCATCCATGCGGCAATGGGATTAATTAGGACTTTAATATTTTTCTACTTTCTTATCATAATCCCTCCGTCCTAATTTGCTTGCATCTTTTGTTTATATTCTTCAGTTTTCTTTTTATCTATTAGTATTATCTGATTATTACTGAATCAATTTTTTTTATGAAATATAAATATTTGATTGATGTTAAATCTATATGGTTGATTGATTTTAGGGAATCAAAGTTTTAATTCATTAGTAATTGAATTGAATTTGTTTACATATTGCATACATAGTCCAATTTCCAGTCTAGAAAAAAAATTATTGTATTTTTTTTAGTATACATTGGTGAGTTTTCTTAATCTAGGTTATAAATATTTTCTTTTCTTACATTTAGTTAGTCTTTTTTGTGCAGTATAAGATTACCAAACAATATGTAAAATAATAATTATCGTTAAAAAAAATCCTGAAAATTCAGGCGGCCGAACAGATTTAGTATCAACCTGTATATAAAAATTTATCCTATGTATTCTGAAAGTCTAACTTCTCCCACTTAGAAAAAAACTCATTTCGAATCTCTTAAAAAAAGTGATAAAAAATGTTTTATATAGTGGAAAATGATATGAATGTACGTAATTAAATTTGCGCTCAATTTTTTCTTTAATCGGGGCAAAAAAAAAACTATTCGCTTCGGGGAAAAAAGTTCTCAGGAATAGTCCTGATCTAAGCATGCTAAGAAATCATTCAATAAGAACGTCCAGAGAAATTCTAAACCCGTAGAATTAATCCATTCAGACCTAGCTGATATGCAGTTAAATTAGAGGTTGTAAGAAGTGGTTTGTCACTTTCATAGATGATTGTACTAGATAATGTCAAGTGTACTCGATTAAGGGTAAGGACGATGCCTTAGAAACCTTTAAGATGTATAAACTTGATGTTGAAAATCAATTATATGCTACCATTAAAACTGTTAGGTTTGACCGTGGTGGAGAGTATTGAAATTCCTGTAGGAGAATTTTTCTTAGAACATGGTATCATACATGAGACGATAACCCCTTATTCACCTCAATCCAATAGAGTAGATAAACGTTGTTCTTGCCCAAATTGCTCCCTCAAGAAGAGCTAAAACTTCTGCCTCTTCTGGACTGGTTGCAGAGAGGGTCCCATCACCATCTTTGATAGTTGTACCTGCAGCATTTCTAAACATTAGACCATAACCTGCAACAGAGTTAGAATATTTCCAAGAGACATCAAAATTCATCTTTTTTTGATTCATATTAGGTGTCATCCACTTGTGTCTTTTTTATTAAATTTTTTTAGCTTTTTTATAAGAACTCAAAGCATCATTCCTGGCTAAGATAGGAGGAGACCAGTAGTTGATATGTCTTTGGACAGCTAAAGATGTCTGTAGACTTATCTTGGATTTATCCTGAAAAATTCTCAGACATCTTTCTTTCCATTTTATCCAACATTTAGTTGCCACAATTTCAATCATCTTTGCATTACTTGAGCCTGCAATCCACTTTGAATAATATTCCATACTCTGACATTAAGTTAAATTTCAGACCTACTAATGGTGGTAATAACCAAACAGACATAGCATAAGAACATTCAAAGAATAAGTGTTTTAAAGATTCACTAGGATGATTACAGAGAACACCGTGTTTATCAGAGTCAAAGGATACGTGTTCAAGATTTTTTCTAACTGGAAGAGCATTGTGGATGTATTTCCATAGGGAAATTTTGATTCTTTGAGACACGTTCAAATTCCATAAGGACTTCCAGAAAGAAGACATGGAGTTTAAGGGATTAAAAGTAGCAGAATTATGCAATTTGTTATAGAGAGATTTAACAGTAAAAATTCCATTTGTAGTTAACTGCCATCTCAATCTGTCATGTTTCAAAGATCCAAACTTATTAGTAAAAATTATAATTTCCAAAAAATTATCAGCTATCCCAGAAGGAAAGTTATTTCTAACTTTTACGAATTCCACTTCTTAGTATCTGAACCAATTAACTCAGAGAGACGTGTTAAAGATTTTTGTTTAGCACCTAAGTAGATTAAAAGACTACTTTCTACACCAAATGTCCATACATCTTCCCATACATCGATCATTTTCACATCCCCTAGTTCCCAGCAACTATAATTTTTAATAAGGATGATACCCTGAAGAATGCATTTCTATATCCAAGAGGCGTTGTAATGTTTCTTGGCATGGAACATATTTGAGACTCTAAAATATCTTGATTTAAGCAGGGAGGACCATAGAGAATTTGGCTGGGTTGCAACCTCTATGCTAATTTAGCAATTATGGATTTATTCATCTTTTCAGATTATTTAAAACCCAATCCCCCTAACGAGGTCGACTTACATAAGAAATCCCAAGCTTTCATGTAATGGCATTTGCCATTTTTATTTTTCCCCCACAAAAAATCTCTTTGTACAATATTTATTCTATGAGTAATTCTTTTAGGGAGAACAAAACAACCCATCTGATATATGGGAAGAGAGGCTAGGACAGACTTGTTTAGGACAAATCTAATAACATGAGCTAGTACTTTACCTTGCCACCCTTGAATTTTCTGCTCCATGTTTTAACAATTAAGTCTGCAAATTTCAGTTTGGATTTGTCAACAAAAAGGGGAACACCCATATAGGAATCTTTAATATTGATTTTTTTTTTATTTTTACTAATCTAGTCATCATTCTCTGAAATTTAGGATAAATTTTCCTACTAAAGAAAAAGCCAGACTTGCTGAAATTTATTAGTTGACTTGAAGCAGATTTAAATTGCTCTATTATGTTAAGAATGTTCTTACAACTAACTAGATTAGCTTTAGTAAAAAGCAGACAATCATCTGCAAAAAAAAAAAAAGAAGTGGGAAACAGCTTGACTATGTCTAGAATTTTTGTACGAATATGTTTAGATTTTTCTTTATCTAAAAGGAGTCTAGAAAACACCTCCATACAAATCAGGAAAAGGTAAGGGATAAAGGATCTACTTGCCTTAGTCCTTTAGTAGGAGAGAAAAACTGACCAGGATGGCCATTGAGAAGCACAACAATGGATCATAGAACACCAATCAGAGAACATTGGTAAATCAGAGAACACCAATCATGATTAAAACCAAAATTCTTTGGAGTTTCTATTAGAAAACCCCAATTTACCTGTCGAAAGCTTTCGACATGTCTAACTTTATTCCTAAACCCCCATTTTTATATTCATTTTGTTTAAAGAAGGAATTAATTCATGGGCCACAATTATATTATCAGCCATGAGTTTGGTCAGAATTTTATAAGGGATGTCGCTCAGGCCTATAGGCCTGAAATCATTTGGGGACTTTGGGTTTTTAGATTTAGAAATCGGGAACAAAAAAGTTTCATTAAGTTTAGGATTAAGGGAGTTTTGAAAAACTCTTGAATAATGGCTACCACAAGAGACCCAACCAACTACCAATTATGTTTGAAAAAATTCATGGGAAACTCATATGGTCCTGGAGATACTTTTAACTTTGTTAAATGGGTTCGTAAGTTGGTGATGTTCCTATATTTGTACAGATGCAAATAGTGTTGCGGAGTGTATCCAATCAGACTTATTTGTACCGTGAGCTAGGTATTATTTTGCTGTGTTTCGATTGTTTATAACCATTCTCAATGATAATTCAGTTGCTCAAGAGCGAAAAACAAAAATTTGCATATGCAGTCATATATATGGTGTTACATTCTATACATTCATTTCCAGAACCTGTGAAAAAAAGAAACACTTTATATTAAAATCAAAATTGAAACCCACAAATTTTTTATGGGATTATCAGCCATCTTGTCCTCTGACTTGGCCTACTTTGTATCCAAGTTCTTCATCACGATCCCCATGCATCTATTTGATTAACAAGAAAAATCAAGGTTACATAATAGTAGAACTGTGACAACTATACAATCACAGAACAAAACTGTTGTGAGAAAAATAAAAGCTTTTTTCTGCAAGTTAGCTTTATTTATCAAGTCATGATACTCTTACTTCAGTAATTCGTGTGAGTTTGTCTGTGAAGAGATTGAGAATGAAGAATCTTCTTTTTGGTCCTCCTCCTCCCTCCTCAAAGATGTTCAGTTTGTGCTTTGAAACACTGTGCTCTCAACGATACATAAATTATATATCAAAAATTCTTCTTGGATAAAGAAACCCATCCACAAGAAAAACTCGGTAAGAATAATTACCTAAAGAAGGCAATGGCAGAATGCATATAGTCATTTAGTTCCCTGCCAAAAATTCTTTCTCAACTTGATTGAACTTTGCTTTCAAGTGATCAGTAAGACTGGATTGAATTGTCTTTGTGATTCTTTTCTGATGTCTTGTTCCTTTAAGCCATGCAATTCCAAAGTGTACTTGTACATTACATGGCTTCGATTTTGAGGGGAGATCCTCTATTTGATATCTTAAGTGAACCTGCAGAGAGAGAGAGAGAGATGAATAAGGAACCAAAATTCTCAAAGGAACAAGAAAGCAAGATAATTAACCGACTTTAACCAAGATAAGAAAATTAAAATGGAGGCCATACAGTAAAGTAGTCGCCAAGCGGGACACCATTCAGGGTCATGACCTCTTCAATAATCCATGCTTTTTTATCAGAGAAGATCGATTTCTGTTGCGTACTTGTCACTTCTCCTCCATAACAAGCAAATTTTTTGTCGAATTTGTAGCAAATTTGCCTCTGGTACATTTCAGGTTCAGATTTCACCAAATCCCATGGTGAATGTGTGTAGTCAAGACATCCAACTTTCTCCATTACCCTACGATCCAGGTGACCTCCATCAAACACTTCCATAAAGAAATCACTCTGACAATGAAACAAAAATTATTATTTTCTATTTCCACAGAAACCAAACAAGAGACAAAGATAGTGTAAAACAACAAGCGCAAGTTAAGTATGAGCTATCCCAATCTTTATATTAGGCAGAACATGTACCTTCATGGGTAATTTGTATCAGGATTCAGGACAACTAGTATACAAGTGATGTTTATAAAGTAGATGATAAAATTTCTCCTCTAGTTGAAAACCAGAAGAGAAGTAGTTTAGTTGATCAAAGCATTCATTATAAACCAAATAAACACTGAAAGAGTAGATTAGCGGAAAACATTCACAAGGTTGATTGTAGTGGAAAGCTTAAGGGTACTCAGTTGGACAGAACTTATACCGTGATGACTTTTTAAGTATTGCCCATATATTAGTATTAGATATGCATCCCACACCTGGAAAGAGTACTCACAAGAACAGGAAGAACAGAGGAATAGATCTCTGACATGCTTGCATCCTCGAGCCCCAAGAAAGATCCACTCTCTTGTGTTCGCAGACTTTTAACTCCAGATTCTTCTTCAACTATTTGCACCTTTTGTTCAGGACTCAAAGATTTTGCTCTCCATAGTGCCACAATTGTCCTGTATAAGTTAAATAGGTTGTAGTTATGTTAGGCTTGAACAACTTTAACAGAACTCTGGACTTGTTAGATGCATGGGACTATCCAAGGGACCGAAGCTTTTGATAGGTGAGGGTGAACTATGCAGCATATTGGAACTCATACTTCAAATTTTGAACTTTCTAAGCATCACTAGGAAAACTTCATATAAATGTTGGTGTCCATTGCATATTCCATCAAATTAACGGATGTTCCAAAGGAAGAATTGGACAAAAAAACAACTTCCTAATTTAAGGACACGTTTTCTCTCTACATAACTTTTTTCTGCAAAACATTAATGAAGTTGACCTTCTATCGTTCTAAACGTTGAACGCATTCAGAACATTTTGGTATAACTATGCCTAAACTTCATACTATTTTACTGCCACCAAATTTGATTGCACTATTTTATGTACAGATTTTACAGTATTTCAGTGAAATCAATAGGTAGAAGTGGAAATGCTTTGTTTGTTCAGTCTTATAAATTACACTATCTTAGTGCAACCAAATTTAGTAAAAAAAATCATGAAGAGAGAAAACTGATGAGTGGATGGCAATGGTGACTGTGGAAGTGGTGGTGTTGGTATCTTCATTAAGAGACAAAGAAGAGAGATAAGAGGAAACTAGAGAGAAATAAAAGTTAAAATATTTAAATTTGGGTAAAATGTGGTCAATGTCTTGAGACTCTTGACTCTTCTCAAAGGAAAAGGTACATAGACCATTGGGATGGATGTGTGTGTGTGTGTGTGTGTTGTGTGTGTGGGGTGGTGGGGTGGTGGTGGGGGTAACCTAAGTTTGTTAGTAGAAGAACGGTGATCTATAAAACCACTACGAGTAAGAAGACCGATTTCAAGTGATATAACCAGACATGGCAACTCAATCACGCAAAATACTTGAGTATATTCATATTGGTTTGTGTTTGGTCTAACCAATATTACTTTAACAGTGTGTTTCTGTGTGTGTGTGTGAGAGAGAGAACATACATACCTCTGTGCTACATTGAAAGACACAAAGGACTGGAAATGGAACTTCAGCCTTCCATCCTCATCCTGTGTTTTAGCACCATGCTTTGCATCCATACCTTTGCCTTTGCGTAATATAAAAATAATGGATGGACTGCACATTGAAGCCAGGGTCGGAGGAAGTAATTGAATATCTTCTACATCCTCCCAAAGAAAGAAAAACTTAGTTACATGTCCAAACATGTTTGTATGGAATCCAATTACTCTGGCAGACAAAAAAAGTCGACCCTGCACAGCAACAACCAACCAACCCTAAGTCATAATGTTTATGCAACTGTTAAGTTGATTAAATAATCCATAAATTAGGAGTCGACCCTGGACAATAGCAATATTGGGTTCATAACCTATCAAATGTAATGGTACCTGAAGCGGCATTTTCCGCCTTAAGTGACAGGTGAAATCATTGATGAGAAATTCCTCTGGTGGAAGCCCAAATATCTTTTGGAAGGCTGAATTTGTTTGAGGCGACCGGAGATTAATCTAAAAATAATGTATTCCAGTCAATGTGAGAAGCAAGAAACAAGACTAGTAAATGCAATTTGTAAGGTGAATTCCTACTGCAGCAGCTAACTCACCTTTTTTCCGACCTCTTTCTCCATCTTTGCTAAATACTCTTTAACAACATTGGAACCTCTGGTGTTGTTCAGGAATATTCTTAAGTGCAACTTAGCCTGGCATGCCTGAGCTAATTTTCCTTTAAGAGGGATCCAAATATCCGCAAGATCAGACAGATTAGACTTCAAGAAATTTATTTCAGCATGTCCCAGACATGTAGCATCACTAAAAGGTCCATCAAAATCATATACTTCAACCTCCAGCATAGATGGAGGATCATCCATTGCATCAAATTCGAATATTTCTGCCAACCAGACAAGGTGCTTCAACAATACAATCAATGAATCATTTTATCATGCTATTGAACAACCTATAAAAAATTCACGAGTAGATATTTTTTGGTGATTGTGGCTATTATAATATTTATGAGTGACATGATACAGCTGCCTAGAACATGGATATATTAAGCTGAAACTCAAGAAGGGTTTATTACCATTCCACTGAGGGTTGGGTTTCTGAAACTTTATGGAACTGGTTCTTCTTTTACCATTACAAATAAAGATAACGTATGGATCTGAAAATCCACTTGAATCAACAGCTGCTAAGGAACTTCCTTCAATCAAAGCAACAGTTAGCAACCAACCATCCCCTTGCGCTTTCACTCCATGATCACTACCTTAAGTTAACGACAAGACAGAGAATGTATCAATTTTCATAAATATATCATCACTAATAAGAAGGAAAAATACCTTTCTATTTCATATAACAAGGAATAAAACATTACAACACTAAACCGTTGTAAAATAGTTCAAACACTTGCACGTACATAAATTGTTTGAATAAGCGAAGTTGGGAAATACCATTTTGTTTCTTGGCATGCACGAAGCGCACTATTATCTCGAAAACTCGACGGAGTTGAAGAACTAGAATCCCACAAACAATAAATTCGCCAATAGAATCTGGCAAGTCTAGCCCGTCAAACTCAAGCCCTTGGATTTTGTTAGGCATGGTTACAAATATGTGCAGGAGAACATATCCTCCCATAACAACCGTAGAAAGTACCGTAAGATTCAAAAAATACTGTCTAGCAAGCCTCCAAATCGACTGTGGTTCCACCTGCAAAGAAGCTAAGCACTGCTCCTTGCTGGACCCAAGATCTTTCAAATCAACTACTTTAACACTTTGAGACAACATTTCTGCATACTGCTTAAAGCTATCCTTAAGTCCTTGTCGAGCCCCACCTTCAATCATGCCTTTCATCATGGTGCTCTGTATAAAATTAAGTCGCCATGATATTACCAGTTTTGATGACTGCTCTCCTGATGGCAATTCAGGACCTGGTGTTATGCAGTAAAGTATCTCCGTCCTGAAAGTACTCCCATACATAACATCTGGTATGCTCACACTTGCTAAAACAACAAAAACCTTCCCATCCACTTTCAAATACGTTTGCTCCTCGGTGGCTTTCACAGACTTAATTAATTTAGTTGCAGCCTTTACGTAAGTAATAACTCTTTTTAATTTCTCACCACTATCATCTAATTTCCATGGTCTATATTGCAGATCTGTAGTTCCCTGTAGGTCTGCCATAGTTTTTGGAAAATTCGAATCCGGTGAAAAAAGAAGAGAATTCAGGTCAGGTGGTGCAACTGCATAAGACTGGTCTAAAAGGATTCCACCTAGTAAGTCGCTTGGAGTATCGCATCCCTGATCTTTTGACTCCATCATCCTAATTAGTTCACCGAAGGTGCTACCGTCAGAAGGCTTTTCAGAGCTATTCTCACTAACATCGGGTTCAGGTCTATCAGATAAATCTGATTCGGAAAGACTTCGACTGGGAGTTGACGTAGTTTCACTTCTTTGGAAAATTTGAACAAAACGGCCGGCAATTGATTGTGAATTCGGCTTGTCTTCCTTGCCAAAAGATTCTTCTTCCATTTTAGTAGAAGATGTCCGAGTAGGACTTTTTACAGATGACCATAATGA
Organism: Papaver californicum; assembly: GCA_023531435.1. NCBI lineage: Eukaryota > Viridiplantae > Streptophyta > Magnoliopsida > Ranunculales > Papaveraceae > Papaver > Papaver californicum. The sequence goes on from JAJJMC010018788.1 coordinate 1,232,796, forward strand.
AACAGATGATGAATCACTAGTGAAGTCCGAATATTTGTCGACATTAAGCGCATCATTAGGACTACCAGATGGTGATTCCTCAAAAGTAGAGTTGTTCAAGGATAATGAAATCGCCACACGAATTTCACCTACACATTATAACAAAGAAATCCCCATTAACAGCATAAATGATATGGTATTCTCGGTTTAAATCTTGTAGTAACAAATGCTCCAAGGTCATATTCATAAGTATGAAATGTATTAAGTTAATCTGTTTATCTAGAAAATTTCTCTCCATTTCTCTCACTCTCTCGCTCTCTAAACCTCCGAACTGCATTAAAGCACAAGCAACACTAATCAAAATGAATCTTTCGATCGACATTTAGGGACTTAGGTATGTCTTCCTTTAAACACAAATGATATGTACACATTTATGCTGATCTGCTATAATGATTCTTTCTTAAAACCTCACAAATTGCTTCTTTTTTTTTTCTTTTTTTTTTTGAAGCATCACAAATTGCATGATTATAAGCATATAAACATCAAACATTTCTAAAACAGCAGATTCAAGTAAAGACATTCGAATTCTGAAATCATATAAGGAAACAATCAAAAAATAAATTAAGTAAAGCATATCGACATACCATAATCTTTGTTCTTAGATTTCTTATTCTTGGGTTGAAGAGAATACCAAGTGGTTTCAAGAAACTTATTCCCTGCATCAAAAATCTTCCAAATTGGAATTTTAAGTTTCCCCACGAATTCATCATTGAAGTATTTATCTTCATTCAAAACATATATACTAAGTTTTTCTTTTAAATCTTCCACTCGAAAACTAAAATCTTCACCCCATGAAGGATTTAAGCTTTTCTTTACAACCTTAGTTTTGAATTTCTGTTTTCCAACTTTTAATTTGACATATGCATCACTTAATCCATTAAAATCCATTCCTCTTAAATTCCGAGCTTCGATTACACGCACTAAAAGCTTCATTTTCTCTCCTCAAAAATGTGATTAACAATCTATGAACATTATAAAAACTGTTCAAACAAATGACAAAAGAAAGAATCCCAGCATTTTAAAAATAGAGAAACAATTTTTTTATCAAAACCCAAAAAAGAAAAAGAAAAAGTATTTGAGTTTAACAATCAAAACTTGATCATTTTCATAAGAAAAAAAAATCGAAATTTAATTTATGATTGCATTACATGGATAATACATTTGTTAAGATCAAAGATTAAAGAATCAAGGCAAAATAGAAATCAACGTATTCTAAAAAAGATAGAGACTAATCAGTAAGTACAAATATAGAACAATTAATTTCAATGTGGGTACTAAATGTAACATATATCAATTAATAGAAAACATTAAAGAAAGATCGTGAAGAGAAAATGGAGAAAATGCCTAATTTTTATTGTTAAAAAATCCCCGAATTTATTCACATTGAAACGAAACCGCACGAAATAAAAAAGATCATGATGAAAAGAGATTCATGTATAAATATTGTAATCCATTGAAACAACTTACTAAGAGAAGAAGATAAATAATCAAATCCCAAAAAATTTCTGCAAAACAAATGCTGAACGAAAAAAGGAAAACAGAAATGAAATGTTTACATATTGTTTCTACCAACGCGTTAGGCCTTTTGCGTGTGGTTGTGCCCAGGAAGTCTGAGTTTTGAAATTTGATTGTTAACACGCTTAATAGCAGAAAAACGGTTGTTATAACGATTCGGGTGAAAAAACGTTTTAAGAAAAGAGTCCGATAAAAATTAAGAAAAATAATGGTTAGGTAGTGTTTATTTATGGTTGTTAAATAAAAATGTCTGTACGGAGAGTAAATTTTATGGTGGAAAATTTTTATCTTCCAAGTTACATATCACCTTAACATTTAGAAATAAATCATGGAAATTCAAGTTTAATAGTGGAATCCAACAAAATGTCAATCCGTTTTGAGGTTGACTAGTCAACGGATCAAGTAGAACAAAAACCACAATTTCGAATTGTGTTTTTTTATCCTTTTCCAACATATTGGGCACAATTTTGAATTGCGTTAAGCGCCAAATGGATTACCTTCATCGTTTGGAATCTAAGTTCTTTACCATAAAATCGCATAGAACATGCCTTGGAAAAAGTGTGGAATGTCAATTTTGATGGTTTGCAAGTTAAAGTCATCCATACAGTTTCCAATGCATGTTCTAAGGTTTCATGGAAAATAGCTTGGAATCCAAACTAAAACGCCAATCTAAATTCCGTTGAGTGCCATTCCAAATTGCACTCAATGGTGTGGTTTCTAAATCTGATTCTTCCTTTCTGATCGTTGATTTTGTGGGTCAAGATTGAACGCAATGATGGAATGGTGATTTAGATTGGTGTTTTGGAGTCCATTTTACCTTTCTATATTAGAGTTGAATTTTCATGATCTATTCCTGGTGATGAGGTTTCATGGAACTTGAAAAATAGAATTCAAATCATAAGACTTGCTTTAAGCACCCATGATCACGCCACATGATCGTGACCGTAAAAACGTTTTTCACGAATATTTTATAAAACTTGGGATGAGCTAATCTTACGTTTTGATTTGGAAGAATTTCATTAAATTTACTGCAACATACGACTTTTGTTGGATGTTTGGAAAATCAACTTTTGTTGTAAATTTTTCGTCTGTCTTCAGTTTTCTACATCTTCAAATTAGATCTAGCCTTAAGAAACATTGAATCCATAACGAGTAGTGATTCTTGCTTCGTAACTATGAGACATATGGAAAATTTATTACCCGCTTTCGTTTGAATTATGGAACTTGACATTGGATCCATAACGAGTAGTGATTCTTGTTATGTAACTGTTGGTCGGTTGTCATCAAAGCAAAATTAATTCAAGTTCTTTACTTCACAAATATGGATTAGAGTATAATAGGTAAAAACAAATTCGTTCCGCAGGGAGATATGGGTTGCTAACTATTTTTGATTACTTATGTAAATAGGGGGATTTGATTTATGATTTAAGCTAAATTAAATTAACAAAAACAATTGAAGTTGCAAATAAGTGATGAGAGTACTTGTCAGATAAATTCATCTTCCGTCATCAAACATGTTATCAATTAAATCAGACTCAATTTTCAATTTTTCTCAATATCAATAACCCTAAAGCATTTTATCGCAGGTTTACTCTGGTAAAACTCCTTTTATCATCAAAGGCGCAAGAGCCACTCTTTGAATCCTTTTCACTAGATAACTTGGCGCAAGAGCCACTCAAGTTTAACCCAATGAAAGCAATGGTATTTGGGAGTTGGGGTTATTTTAAGCAATTCGGCGCAAGAGTTACTCTGATTTAACTTAGGTCACGCTTCTACACATAACTGCATGACAACATCTCATTGTTAGAGTTACGCTACTTATAACAAGGATTTTTCGATAATTCTAGATCTCAAACCCTAGTTTAGCTATAAATATGAGTATATGGTTATTTAATTTACAAATTAAACAAATAAATACTCAATCATAAAAATATTATTAATAGTAGAACGCAAATGATATAAAAAGATTATAAAAATTAAGAATGAATAATTTAATTAATAGACATGTCTTAGACTTCGGACTACATGTCTAACCAATAAAAGAAGATTAACTATTCATAGTTTTACTAAACTCTATAAAAAATTATTAAAGTAAAATAAATAAATCAAACCGAATAAGCGGGAAAGATAATCCCAAGCTCCAGTGTAGCCTTTAGCTTCTCTATATTAAGCCACAGCCTCCTTTTTTTTCTCCGCCTCCAAAGTTTTTTTTTTCTCTGCGTCTGTATGAAGTTATCTTGAAGTAAAGCTCATGGCTTCTATTTATAGAGGTTAAGTCACCGCCTCTTTCTTTTAGAGTTTTAACTGATTAGGAATCTCGATAGGTATTAACACCCACCGACCTACAAACTTTTCGTGTATTATACACGGATTACAGCTGCCTAATTTTTAATTCTTTCCTAAAATATATCACACACGCTCAAGTGGATCCACCATCACCTGATTTTTCTTCGTTCAATACCCACGTCTTGGTATCCCAATCGAACTCTTCTTTCCCTGACTTCTCTAACTGAATCGAGCCTTGCCAAACTCGAACAGCCCCGACTACCATCTTCAACTCGAACAACACCATCAACTCTTCTTCCCATTCTTACTGCATCTAATGAATCCATCTTTATGAGTTCCCTTCCCTGTAAGCCACAACAAACCCATATTCCTTTCCATTAATATCACTATCACTATTAACTCTCGAGCTCACTACAACATCTATGATCATCATCACCTATCGATAATGGCAGCAAGAAACAACACATATTTCTTTGTTCCAAACTCCATAATGATATTACCCATGCTTTCTAACAATTCCATTAGCTTCCTGCCAAGCATTCGAGCTCAAAAATCGGGTTCAAATTCACCACTTTGATCATCATGATTTATCACAACAACAACATCTTCGTCTCGTTTTCATGGCCAAGCTCTTTATCACAACACCATCATCCATCACTGTCATTATCATTGCCACCATGACAGCAATCACTTCCCATCGACTAATGGTAGCAAGCCAATACTCGATACCAACTCTTTCGAGAACATCACATCACCACAATTAATCTCCTTTAAACCCAACAACAAACCTTCTCCATCCCCGACTATCACAGCGTCACTCTAATCTTCATCAACTCACTGTTATGATCATTACAGATCACGTCCATAGGCTTTTTTTATGCAAAAAAACAAGAACTATATTAACTAAGCAATGTCATGCTGAATAATGTTAAACAGAAAATTTGGAGATTCTCCAACCCAACAGAGGAGATGCTTTCTTTACGAGCATATTTAGCTAACTCATCAGTACACTTATTGGTCGGTTGTCAGCCAAGCAAAATTAATTCAAGTTCTTACTTCACTAATATAGATTAGAGTATAGCAATAAGAACAAGTTCGTTCCCACAGAGAGGTAGGTGATTGTTAATTACTTTCGATTACTTATGTGAACAGGGGGGTTTCAGTTGTGATTATAACTAAATTATACTAAAACAAATAGATTAAAACGAATACCAGAGATAAAGAACATTGGTTAGAGAGTTCATCTTCCATCTTCCAACATGTTATCAACTAAATCATACTCACATGCACTCTCAATATCAATAACCCTAAAGCATTATATCGCAGGCTTACTCCGGCAAAACTCTTATTATCATCAAAGGCGCCAGAGCTACTCTTTGAATCCTTTTCAACGAATAAATTGGCGCAAGATCCACTCAAGTTTAACCCAATGAAAGCAATGGTCTTTGTGAGTTGAGGTTATTCTAAGCAATCCGACGCAAGAGCCACACAGATTTAACCTAGGTCACGCTTCTACACATAATTGCATGGTAACATCCCGTCATTAACAACTATGTTGTGCTACTTGTAACAAGGATCTTTCGACAATTCCGGATCTCAAATCCTAGTTTAGGTATAGATGTCAATGCATGTTTATCTAATTCATGACTTAAACAAACAAGCTATCCATCATGCTTATCTAACCAGACAGTGAAACATATTTTTACTGGAGTGGACAACTTCAAAATCAAAACTATATTTTCAAAGAAGAATGAGGCCCCCGGAGAAACCTGTAGAAGGTTCAACAGCAAATTTATGGTAATCTAAAGATTTGGATAATCTGAGAGTCTTATCTAAACTTATTTTGGTTTCTTGTAAAAAGATAATATCATGATTTTTTTTAGCAAGATTTTTGATGTGGTCTCTAGTTCTGGGATCAATAAATCCTTTCCAATCCTAGGTTATGATCTTCATAGTGATAAAGCTAATATGACAATGGGCATAGATAATAAAATTTCGAAAATAAACTGTTGTAAAGAAAAGAAATATAGAAAAAAACTTTGCAGTGGTGTTTCCTTGATCATCAATGGTAGGCATTTCTGTAGCATTAGTTTCAGACCCTATGACATGAATTTTATCATCTTCCATGTTTTCCATATCATTTTTTACGTTATTAGTTATCTCCATGCTATTTGGTAGTTTTATATGGATATTATGAGGGTTATGGGAAGGCTTAAGTTTTAAAGTAGAGTTTCTCATTCTCTTGTGTTTCCTAGGCTCTATAGTTGGATCATCAACAACTTCATCTTCAATGATATCCAGGTTGTCCTCAAGTTTTTCCTCATAAGAATATTCTTGTTCAGCAACTTGTTCTCTATTGTATGCTTCATGTTCCGGAACAATGATACTATCTAACCAAAGGAGGTGTGACGTCTCCATACAAGTTTCATCAACATGATCAATAACATAACACTTCGGGCAAATACTGCGAGGATGCATGTCCCAATGATAACGAATCCAAACATCCTCTCCGGCAGCAATTTTCCACCAACCCCCACGAATAAAAGGTTTTTTTAGATCTACTTCTATTCTTGATTTGATTGTTCTATTTTATCTCGGTCTGCAGTTCTTTGGTTCAGTTGATATTTTCCTTCCCATCCAAGCAATGGCTTCATCCACAAGAACGACATTTAGGTGCTCAAGTCTGAGATGTTTGAAATTAATAGTAAATTCCTGATGTGTGAACTTGTGATCTTATAACTTAATTCCTGGATTATACTTTTGCAATTTGAGAAGGGTATTATTGATGATCCAAGGACTATCCTTGTTTAAATAGTGAATTTTTAATAAAGGTATAGTAAAAATCATCTCTACCCAGAAGTAGAATCGAAGAAATCATAAAAATTCATATATGTTACTGACCTGCCATCAAAAACATAAAATTTACATTTTATATTCCGCAAGAGAATTAAAATATCGAACGCTCACTACAGGCATCTCACACCGATCATGTACTCTCTCTAAAAAATATACATATGATATTAGAGCCTCACCCGACTAAGCTCTCAATATTCTACGTGTAATATTGTGCAACTCAGCGCTTACTCCTCTCAATGATAGGGAAGCTCCTAGAAAAATTAATCACTAGTTTAAAACAACATTGTCCTCGTAATATCAGTGGTGTTGATCACAGCTCTTTTCCAGATGTTTTTCTGACTATACAGAATAAACATCCAGAACACCTCTTTGTTCCTGAGTGGATGTCAATGCTCCTAGATAGATTGCCTACCAGTATAGAAAAACTTAATTCCTCTTTATATTCCCCGTTTGAATATTTAGGGTGACTTTACATCAATATTCAAACTCTAAATGAGTAATATTGATTTATCATAATGCATAACAAGTTGCGCATGGATATACTAAGTCGAAAAACATCACATCATCGTGTAAACACTAAGTCGTCGTCGTATCAAATGCAAAGCTAAATCTCCAATAATGATTGGTCGAGGTTGAATAACATGTTGCCAATGTTGGTTGCATTAAAAATTCCAACATTGGTCGAAATACAATAAAACCCTAATTTTGGTTAATACTCAATTTTTGACGCATCATCATAATAACCTTGTAAAAATGGGTGTAGAAAACAACATATGATCTCCTATATATCTACTACGACATACTAAAAGGGCATCCTATTCCGAGTAACGGTCTAAGTCATATGGCCTAAAACCTAGATGAACTACATGCTGAAAAATGTCAAAATTTCATCTGGAAGGTTACTGTTTGATTTGTTAAAAAAACAAAATGATCTCAAAACTTAAATCCTTCCGCTTGCGGAGATAGCCAGTGATTGCCCGATTGCGAATTGGGGCTGATCATCAAAAACGAACATCGTATTAAGAATCTACAACTTTTTTACTAAAGTACGTCACGTCTAAAATTTTGGACATAAAGAGGCTAACACCTATGGGTGTGAACAACAATAATGGTCTTTGAAGCATGTAGCTGCGAAGAGCATATAGCTAAGAAGAGCAAGTAATCGCGATGACCAAACAAGAGCAAGGACTTAAAAATAATAATAAAAAAAAGAATTGTGGGACCGGCCGGCCACCCTTGGCTTATTTTATTTTTATTTTTAGGGTTTCCTAATCTTCTTAAAACTCCTTTGTTCTCCTAAATAGCTGCACATAGCAAGGTCCTACACACAACAAGATCATACAACCATTTAATATATATATATATATATATATATATATATATATATATATTAAAACATCATTATTTTAATATTTCTTAAATTTTGCTCTTCTCTTTAATTAGTCATTGCACTAATATTATTACTAAATATATGTCAAGATACTGCAAGCGACTATATGATAGACGAAGCATGGAGTCGCGACTACCAAGTATGTTCTCTCACTAAACCCGTGCTACCACCTTGGTCGGTCCCTCTTTACTATCTTGGTCAGTCCCTCTATACCACCTTGGTCGGTATCTCCCACCTTGGTCGGTCCATTTATCACTCCTTGGTCCTTCTACCAAAAATATTCTGAATTTTCCCTAAGCTTGGCAAACGCTAGGTTATGTGAATACTATTCCGAGTAACGGTCTAAGTAATATGGTTTAAAACCTAGATGAACTACAGGCTGAAAAATGTCAAAATTTCATCAGGAAGCTTACTGTTTGATTCTTTAAACAAAAAAAACAATCTCAAAACTTAAATCCTTCCGCTTGCGAAGATAGCTAGCAATTGTCTGATTCCGAATTGGGGCTGATCATCAAAAACGGACATCGTATTAAGAATCTACAACTTTTTTACTAAAGTACGTCACGTCTGAAATTTTGGACATAAAGAGGCTAACACCTATGGGTGTGAATAACAATAATGGTCTTTGAAGCATGTAGCTGCGAAAAGCATATAGCTAAGAAGAGCAAGTAATCGCGATGAGCAAACAAGAGCAAGGACTTAAAAAAAAAAAGAATTGTGGGACCGGCCGACCACCCTTTGCCGATCCCTACTCCCTTTTTTAGCTTTTGTTATTTTATTTTTCTTTTTAGGGTTCCCTAATCTTCTTAAAACTCATTCGTTCTCCTAAATAGCTGCACACAGCAAGGTCCTGCACACAACAAGGTCATACAACCATCTAATATATATATATATATATATATATATTAAAACACCATTATTTTAATATTCCTAAAATTTTTCTCTTCTCTTTAATTAGTCCTTGCACTAATATTATTACTAAATATACGTCAAGATACTGCAAGCGACTATATGATAGACGAAGCATGGAGTCCCGACTACCAAGTCTGTTCTCTCACTAAACCCGTGCTACCACCTTGGTCGGTCCCTCTTTACCACCTTGGTCAGTCCCTCTATACCACCTTGGTCGGTCCCTTTATCACTCCTTGGTCCTGCTACCAAAAATATTCTGAATTTTTCCTAAGCTTATGCAACGCTAGGTTATGTGAATACTATTCCGAGTAACGGTCTAAGAGATATGGCTTAAAACCTAGATGAACTACAGGCTGAAAAATGTCAAAATTTCATCAGGAAGCTTACTGTTTGCTTCGTTAAACAAACAAAACAATCTCAAAACTTAAATCCTTCCGTTTGTGGAGATAGCCAGCGATTGTCCGATTCTGAATTGGGGTTGATCATCAAAAACAGACATCGTATTAAGAATCTACAACTTTTTTACTAAAGTACGTCACGTCTGAAATTTTGGACATAAAGAGGCTAACATCTATGGGTGTGAATAACAATAATGGTCTTTGAAGCATGTAGCTGCGAAGAGCATATAGCTAAGAAGAGTAAGTAATCGCGATGACCAAATATGAGGAAGGACTTAAAAATAATAATAAAAAAAAAGAATTATGGGACCGGCAGGCCACCCTCGGTCGGTCCCTACTCTCTTTTTTTAGCTTTTGTTATTTTATTTTTATTTTTAGGGTTTCCTAATCTTCTTAAAACTCCTTTGTTCTCCTAAATAGCTGCACACAGCAAGGTCCTGCACACAACAAGTTCATACAACCATCTAATATATATATATTAAAACACCATTATTTTAATATTCCTAAAATTTTGCTCTTCTCTTTAATTAGTCCCTGCACTAATATTATTACTAAATATATGTCAAGATACTGCAAGCGACTATATGATAGACGAAGCATGGAGTCCC
>JAJJMC010018788.1:1242809-1290932 GCA_023531435.1 Papaver californicum
TCCCTCTTTACCACCTTGGTCAGTCCCTCTATACCACCTTGGTCGGTATCTCCCACCTGGGTCGGTCCCTTTATCACTCCTTGGTCCTTCTACCAAAAATATTCTGAATTTTTCTACTTTGTCAATCTCAGTAAGACGAAGTTAAAAATTATTAACGTTAGTATTCACATAACCTAGCGCTTGCACAAGCTTAGGGATTACATAAGCCTAGTGCTAACATAAGCTTAGCACTCACACAAGTATAGAGCTCACACAAGCCCAACGCTCGCACGAAGATAGTGCTCACATAACATTGCCACTCACACAACTTCAAAGGTCATACAAATATATTGCTGCCTCAACTGGCATAATGATATGCTCCAACTACCAATTATAAATATTAATCAGACTCTCAAACACAATGATGTATTAAGCATCATTGCTAGTCTCAACAACAAGTTAGACTCAACAATAAGCTAGTCTCAGCAACAAGTTAGACTCAACAACATGTTAGACTCGTCAATATGCTAAGACTAACAGTCTAGCTAGGTCAACAACTGACCAAATAATACACGTATATAAGATAAACTTAAACCATGTTTGAGACATCAACAATCACATGGGGGGTATTGATTAGGGTTTTGGTCTGACGGCCTACAACACGGGCGGTGTAACAATACTATGGGTGCACGACGGTCGGTCGGTCCGGTTATCAGGCAAAATCGCCGACCGAACTGTAATACGATCGGTTTTCACTTTGAGAACCGTCACCGAATGTACAAAGTTCGATTCGGTTGCAAACCGTACCGAGTCGGGTCGGTTATTTTATGACTTTTTAAAGGTTTTCACCGGTTCAAATTGAAACATTATTTTTCCTTGTTTTTACAAAAAAAAAATACACTGTTTTTTATTTCTTCTCTTTCTCAATTACATAAATATTTTTATACTATAAACAAATTCATTTATTGAGATTATATACATAGAATCATAGATCTTCATACATGCATTTGTTAGTCACAAACAATTTTACACATCTGCATGATGATTCTAAATACTTTGATACTTAATCAAACAACTCTCTCTGTCTATCTCGATATCTATCCACTCATCTTTCTCTCTAAACATCTGTTGTTGCTGCTGCTATTTCAGATTCAAAAAAAAAAATAGATCGAAAATCACATAATTTTAACGAACCCATGATCAATATCAGTCAAAATCAACCATAAGATTAGAAATTTAAAAAAAAAAACCATTTTGTAAGAACCCTAAAATTCTAATATAGTCTTAACCTTTAAAAAAATTTCCAAATCAAAAGGTGCGGTGCTGGTGATGGGGTGTAGCAGGTGGTGATGTTGGTGATGGCGGTGTAACAGGTGGTTGTGCTAGTGTTGGTGATGTAGCAGGTGGTGGAACTGGTTATGTCGTATGGTGTTGTAGGGTGAAAAAGAGGATGAATAAAAAGAAGTAATCAAATAATGAGAAGAAGGTGGTGATTGTGATGATAACTAGTGGTAGTGAATATAATAAGAAGAAGAAAAAAAAAGAGGCAGAGGCGAGTGTGAAAAAGAAGAAGAAGAAAAAAAAGAAGAGAAAGTCATGAGAGAGTGGCTGCTTAATTTAGGGTTTAGGTTAGTTCAATTATATGTAAAGAAATGAAGGGTTAGGATTAAAAGAAAGTATAAAATTAATGGTTATAGATAAACGGTTCTATCGGTTCGGCTCGGTCGGTTTTGAGGATTAAACTGTTGATCGAGCCAAAGATCCTAATGTTGTGGCTCGAGCCAATTTTTGATCGAGCTATATATTATCCACAAGGTTATTAGATCGAGCCAATTTTTGAGAATAATCCTCATAAGTAGATGTTAAGGTATTTATGAGGATCATTTCCGAAGCTATATATTATCTTGTTATCAATTATTCTCAGAAATTGGTTAAAAAACTACTGTTATTACCTCGGTGAATATCTTCGAATGGTTTATTTGAATAATATTTGAAATTATTTTCAAGGATAGTCAAATAAGGTAATATATGGTTGCTGGAATTTTCTCTACAATTATGGGAATACAAGTTTGAGCATTTTGGAGGCAAAAGGAAACTTTTGAAGTTCTGGGTTTTGGGTTGATGATGATGGTGAATTAGGTGATGTTGATGATTTGGAAAAACTTTGTTTGAGTGGTATATCACATGAGAAAACTTTAGCAAATTGATACGGACCACCACAGAGACAGTTAACACCACTGATATTACTTGCACAACTGCTTTTAAGTCAGAAACTGCATTTATATTTTTTGATTACCACAACTGGTACTTTTGATCAAGGAAAAAACCTGCAAAAAACTAAGCTATCATTATTAAGATTCAAAGGTTTAAAAGATTTTCCGAAAACAAAATGGCCAAAAGTTGATTCAACAATCAACTAGTAACACATCTAGAGAAATTTTTAAACTTTTTGACAGACTATAACAACATAAATTTTTTAAAGAAATTTTCCGATTTCAGAATAGCATGAAGTTGATTCAACAACCAACTAGTAGCATATCAAGAGATTCAGATTAACAGGAAAAAACAAGTAATGATCATGGAAATGGTGGAAAAACATGATTTGAAAAACCGAGTTTTCAATGAGTTAACCCAGATACTCGACCGATCCTCAGACTCTCTCTCTAGATCACGTCCATAGGCAGTTAGCCTAATCCTGGTTTTGTTGTTCGAAGTGGTGAAGAAAAAGGTTGTGCCCTTATCAACAGAATGGGCGTCATTATCATAATTCAAATTCCCGGACATCCCCTAGTATGAACGTGTCTGCCATTAACAATGCTTAAATTCCATTTGCCACTTAACGTACGATGGAGTGTCAATAGTAGTTTCCCTTGAAATGACCATTTTTTCATTAGTTCTCGTTTTGCTTATAACTTCTTCATACAACCTCGGAATGACCTCATTCTTTCGCCGTTGGCTTCGTAATGCAATCCTCTACAAGATGGTGAGAAGAAACCCTGGAGTTAACTAAGTTCCAATGGGTCTTTGGAAATTCTTCCCTTGTAAAGCTCTATTTCTACTTTTTTTATAGATGTAACCTAACAAAAGATATAAACTATAAAAGTAATAATAAAACTAGGATTGTCAATGGATTCGGTTCCATCCGGGTACCACTGTACCCGAAACCGGATTCTATTATAAAAGTAGGGTCCAATTCCTAAATTAGTGGACCAAGAACCGGACCCGATGATAACCCCGGGTACCCATCGATTTTGAGTACCCGTTGGGTATTAAGAAAACTATGAAAAATAATCTCAAAAACTTAACATATTTATCTTTTTGGCTTGAATCCAAATTATTTTTACAAAAATTTATTTTTATTTCTTTATTAATGTTCTAAATAAATATTAAATATAAGAAAAAAATGAAAAAAAAATCAAAAGCAAAACTAACAAAAGACTTAGAATTTTGCTAAAATAATGCATTAAAGAATGAATAATCGGGTACCCAATATCCATCGGGTCCTAAGTTGCTAATGGGTCTAATTTTTAGGCCCCTAAAACGGACCCAAAACCACCGGGTCCAGTTTCGGTTTCAGATAATAGGAACCCATTGACAGTCCTAAATAAAACACGATAATTCACATAAAATCTAACAGATAAATATAAAAAATAGTATTTAAAAAATATAAATTATACACTTATCTACCGTCAGATATATGAAAAAATTATTCCCCGTTTTCGTTTGAATTCTGAAGTTCCATAGAACACACTTTAGATATGAGGGGTTGGAGACTACCTTCAAGCAATAAAACTTCGCTCTTCCGAGATTTTCATGAATGTTTCTTGGATTAGAAGATCATAAGACTTGCTGAAAGAACATTTTTATTATAACCTCTCTTTTTTTCGGTCAGTGAATACATAAGAAAAAAAAAGACAACAAGAAAAAACAACAGAGGAACTACAAAGCTAGTAACACCGACAATTCTAGGTTTGAGAAAATCATAGAAGGTGGTTGGGAAGATGACCACCAGCTTTGGAAATGATGCTTGACAACATAAGATGTGAGTTCCCGAGATACAATATTAACTTTTTTTTATAAAAATTATGATCAAACATATTGAGGTGTTTTTCAGCACTATTAATGTCGTCCATTAGTCGCATGATTCTCCATGGAATACTCCTGGATTCATCTTCGAGAATCTTGTTAGCACTTGGCACTTTAAATCACCACATTGTTGACTTAAATCTTTCGAGCAAGTTGGATTGCAAAAAGGAAGTCATTTCATCGACAGTTAGAGGGACATTTTGATTTCAATGTAAAATCCAGCTCAAGTATATACACCATTCTAGCAACTATATGTGAAAAGAACTTGTTACCTAGGATAGTTGCGTCAATGTTAATTTTGACAAGGGTGTTTAGTGGATCAATCTCGGGATATGTTTGAGACAATTAGTGAATGATAGTAGTATATTGTTGTTTTGCAAGTCTTCATTCTTTAAAGACTAGTAAATGTTGAACCAGTACATGGCCTCCTGAATGATGGGTATCATGGTGAGGTATGACATTCTCGAAAGCAAGTTTTTTATTTCTTGCAGATATCCCACCATATGCATGGCCCAAGCAAAAAGTGTACCAATTATCATTTACTTGTAGCCAGTTGTGCACACACTGCTTTAATGAGTATTGTTAACATCGTTCGATATAAAGTTCAAAATTAATGCAACACATGATTGCTTTAGACAAAATACACAACAAAATAAGGTGATTAATAGATTTTTTTTAATTATTACACATTTACACTCTAGCGAAATATTGTCAGTAAAAATCCCCACTTTGCTTGAAGTTCCAACACCATCACGAGTATATTCTGTCGGAGAAAATAAGTTTAATAAAAATATTTTTGGATCTTGGTGTAATTTGATATAATGACCTAAAAATGATACTTACTCATTTTTATGAATGAATAAAAAGTAAATATTTAGTCCACATTGAATATTTTAAAGAGGGATATTATCTATATAAACTAATAGGATTAGTCTTCTATATGGGTGGACAAATAATATATGGGCTAACTTCTGAATTGGCTTGCGTATACATCAACCAAGATCTATTTCTTTTACCAAAAATATTTTACCTATTTTACCATAAGTAGATTACTTATAAAATATTTTCTCTTAGTATTTATTTTTGATAAAATTCTTTTTCGTGTTTATCTTGGAAAACTTGGTTTACAAGAAATCTGAAACCCTAGAGGTTTCTTTTCTCCTATAAATACAAAATGTTTTCAGAGTTGAAAATCATCCTAGAAGCGGCTACTATCCCGTCTTCTTCTCACCATCTTCTCGCTTTGTTTTGCGCACTAGATTTATCTTTTTCTTCTAATCCCTGTTGCTAAGTTCAAGAGTGGGTAGTTTGTGTTGTGCTAATACAAGCTATATTGGACAGTCTTATCCTGGACACATCTTTGCACGTTGGGGTTTAGCATTGCTCGTTCTTGAGTATATCCGCGAACTAATGTGTTAAGGACAATTTATTGAACCTGTGATTTTGTTCTTGTCAAGTTGTTTGTGGTAGAGTTGTTTGATTTAGTTTTTATATATATTAATCTGATACATCTAACGTTGACGTTCATTGTTGCAAGATTCCAACATATTCAATACAAAAGTATTGATTTATTGCGTTGAATTTTGCATCGACGAGAATTTTTTTTCATGAAAAAGAGTTGTCATTCACAGTGGAAAATTCACCTAAATTTGTGGCAAGAAGATTTTGGAAGTATTTGAACTTAAACTCCCTGTAATCTAAAGACTTAAAGGCCTAGACAAATAAAGCTCCCACGTTCAACGATGAGGAAACCCTCGCTTCCTATTGGCCGAAATAAGGCTTTTGTAGCTTATGTGGAACGTGCGTTTTGGTGAGGACACTTGACATAATTTGATTGGTGCAAATATTTAGGGGTTAAAGAAACTCACTCTCCTATTGACTATTTTGTTTTAAAATTATTACACTTCGTTTACACCTAGTACTTAATTGTACCGGGTCAACGTCACCTACAGTGGGTGGACAACACCGCAAATCGACGATCTACGTTTAATCATCTTTAATAAACGGCTACCGTTAAATTTAAAAAGGGAAAAAAAATTCAGTTTGGAATTCGTTTTTCTTTTTAAGGAAACCAAATTAAACTTGGAATTCACTACAAACCGGGACTGAAACATCCATGTTTTAATAAACCTTCTCAGTCAACTACAATATATAAAATCAAATACCTAAATAATGCAATTCAAAACTAATAACTAAATTAAAAAACAGTGTAATGGTCCCCTATATTTGAAACAGAGAGGTCATGCAAAGAGAGAGTTGCAGAACAAACCGGGTGCTATGATTCATCATTCTCAACGTGTCCATGATTCTGATGATGAGTTATATGACCAATTCTCCTGTAATATTAACATTTATGGTAAAATTAAATAATCAAACCGCCATTAACGGTTGATGAACTTTTCAACCAGCCGTCATGACGGGACAGGCGAAGCACCGTCATACCAAATCAAAAACGGGACAGGGCGAAGCCCCATCCACCAAATCGAAAATTCTAATTGAACTTGATTAGAAGATAATTGTTATAAAAAGTTAAATATACCCGATACGTAATACAAATACAAATCTAGTTTATGTAAAGCTACCTTAGTTTATGTAAAGCTTAGGAAGCTTAGCTAGTGATAGACCTTAACTTGGTTCCACGTTTGAGAGGTTTAGGTCAGAAGGTTCATCTCACTCTTCGGGTTATAGGTGCATCTCGTTGGTTTGTTTTTTGTTCTTTTTTTGTTAATTAACTGTTGTGTTTTTAAGTTGCAATAAAAGTTTCACAAAGTTGATGCACAATTCAAAGTTCGAAGCAGTATCTCTACCCGGGATTAGATCATTAATAGTCTTGATGTGGGTGTGGCTGACATGCTATATATATGCATGGGTGGTGCAAAACTAATCAGAAAAGGTACCCATGGATCGAACCATACTTGAATCTCCTTGTCATCGCCAATGATCCACAAGCAACCTTCAATAGATGATTTATATAGTCGAGCATTGCATGCCAATTACTTAAGCATCATTGGGTTTTTTTTTCTCTTTTCCAGATGGAAGTATCATTAAAAAAATTGCCGGTTGTAAACTTTCCTATAGAGATTAAGAGTCGGTTAGAAATCTCCATGCTAGCTTCACTGTTAGATATTTGTTAAGAAAACATTAGTGATTTAATACAAGTCCTCCATTTTTTTTAACATGTTATAAACCAATCCCACTTAATATGTTGCATTTAATGTTTCCCTTTTGTGACCTAACTCCTTATTGTTTGAGTTAGCATGCCCAGCTAGGCCTTTCCTCTACGAATATGCCCATACTGACCGCTCCTACCCTTTGACGCTGCCAAATCTTGTTTGTGGATGCTTCCCTGTCGTGGTTATTACTTGATCATCCTTGGTTTTCTAGAACAACTCAGAAGTAGAAGTCCACGATTAAAACACATCTTAAAGGTCATATATAAAAAATTTATAGCGTCACCATCTAGTATTTACTACGAAATATTGTTATTATTATGCACGAAACAGGGGATTTAATATAAATGGTGTAATTTTGACAAACGTAAAATTATAATTTTATCTGTCCCGTATTAGAAATATCGAGCATGGATTTTTATCTCACATTTGAAATGAGAATACATATTGTATTAATAGCTATAAGCACTCTATGCTGATCTTATAACCTTTCTATAAATATATGTACATATGAAATATCAGAGCTTCACCTGGATGAACTTTCGATGTTTGCGACTTGAACATATGCCAAGTGCAATAATTCCCCGGATGAATTCCTTGGCTTTAAGTATCAATAGCCGTAACTTATCCAAAATCCAAAAATTTGCACAAAAGTGCGCAAAACCCTAGTATGCACGACGCTGAACTAGTCCAAGCACTGAGACCTAAGAACATTGCGCCAGCCTCACCAGCATCCCCAAGAAGCACAACGTTATCTTTTAGCCGTGTTTCTCAAAGGGCACATCGCCAACTCCTTGCCTCTCCCTAAGAGCACGGTGCCAAGCCTCTTTGTCGCGTCTCCAAGATCACCAGCGCCAACCTTGCATGTCCCAGCAACACAGTTATAGACACATTTTTGTATCTTAATTGTTCTTATATTTATATTATTTTTTTTCTCGATTTATGTACTAATATTATCATTTTGTAATTTTTTATGTATTTTTATGGATTAAACAATTGAGGAAAAATGAGCTTAAAAAGTGTTAAAGGCACCTACCTTTCTTATTTGAATTTGAACTTGGGAGGAAGTTTTATTCTCTCGAACATCAAATTTGTGAAGTTATTAAACGAGATATTTTGGGTTATCTCTTGGTTGTTAAGACAAGGATCTTTTCTAAATCTTACAAAAATAAAGTTCAACACCATGGAAACACTTTAAAGCCAAGAAAATCTCGGGAACTAAATCAGGCAGCTTCTTGAATTTGCGTTGATATGATGTTTTATTTCGAGTAAGAGTTTCGTACACGAGAGGAAAAAATATCAAAGACTTTAATTGTGAATCAAACTACCAAGAATAAAATCAAATCAAAAGTTGAAGAAAAAAAATCACCGAGAAGATACTTCCTTTTGCCGAGATATTTCAATTAATTCAAAGATTTGGACGAGAATTGGTAAGGGCTGAGAGGTGTATTATAAATAGCATAAGATGGGTGAGGTTACAGGGGGATGGATTATGCCAGAAAGCTAAATCTCCGTAAAAATTCTGCAACTCTGCTCGTGAAGAAAGGAAGAAGAAGAGGAAGAACATAAAGGCTCCTCAAAACTGTCATTATTTTCGTTGCCTTTTAATTTAATTTCAACACCTTTTGTAAAGGTTCTATGAATAGTTCCTGCAACAGTTTAGGGTTTTAAATACACTTTATGTTTGTGCTTCTTTCACTGCTAACGAAATGAGTCGTTTATTCATTGAATCATTTAATCATTCTACGACTCAGTTGGTCAGTTCTTTCTTGTATTTTTCTTCTTCTCAAGCACTTTTGAGCCATGTTTCTATCTTTTGAGAGTGTTTTGAGCATGATGAGCTAAACCCCATCACTGGGACAATGGAGGAAGCCATATTTTGTGATTGTGGTACTTCTAATTAATTCTTTTATGAATTTTTGTATTAATTTAATTTGATTTAAGATTTTTCTTAATTAGTTGTCATCTAATTTGATGGATCATGCTTAGATTAAGTGTTTTAATGGTCCATGCTTAGGATTTACAGTCAATGTTTTAAAAATCTACTTTTGGCAAAGAAACACAATCAATATTTTACTATATGAGCTGTAATTGTCTAGAATTAATGGATGAATCACATGAGTATGAAAAATGGTGGAATCCTGAGTCCCAGTATATCTCGATATTATTATCAACTTTTAGTATTTTGCTAGGTTAATTTAAATTTAAGTCTAAAATCAATCTTCACAAGTCTGAGTGAACGAACAACCTTTTTACCACTTCTACAATACACATCACACAGCGCCAGCTTTGCACGTCCCCAAGGTGCACATCGCCATCCTTGCACGTTCTAGGAGCACAACACCAGCCTTACAATCCCAGGAGCACAACGTCAGCCTTGTCGTATACCCAAGGAGCACAACACCATCCTTGCACGAAACACAACACCAGGCTTGTCGCGTTCCCAAAAGGCACATAATCGTCCTTGTACGTCCCAGGAGAAAAATACCAGCCTTGTCGCGTCCCTAATGAGAAAATCGCCAAGCCTTTTCGTGTCTCCAAAGGCACATCGCTAGCCTCTACCACGTCTTTGAAAGAACAACGTAAGCCTCACCTAGTTTCCAAGAGTATAACACCAAGCCTAGCAGCGTCTTCGAGCATCCCTTGCATGGATGGTCCTTGAGTATTCCTCGAACACTCCTTTGACTATCTTTTATAACTTTTGCATAATATTGATTTCGAACACTTCCAAGCTTGTGCCATTTCTAAACCTGTGCACTTCCAAGCTTGTGTCATTTCCAACCCTATGCACTTCCAGGCTTGCCCCTTCCAAGCTTGTGCCATTTTCGAGCCTACGTACTTCCAGAATTTCCACTTCCAAGCTTGTGCCATTTCCAAGCATGCCACTTCCAAGCTTGTGCCGTTTTTAAGGATGCGCACTTTCAGGTTTGTCACTTCTAAGTTTATGAAATTTCCAATCCTGCGCACTTCCAGGATCGCCCGTCTAAAAAGTGACCTTTAGAGTGTGTTTTAACTTACGCTAATTCCAGGTAGAATGATGATCTATCCAACCTCGCACCCCTTCAGCACTACTTTTTGATCTCTTGAGTGTTAATTCCGCCAATCACGAGGGTGCCATCAGATTTGCTAACTCTACTTGTAGTCTTGTTTGCAGTCAGTACCATTCACTCAACAAAGCAGCAATAGAAACACATCATCATCAACAAGCAGAGTGACATCAAAATCACGAAGAAAGTTGAATACAGTCAAGGTTTGCAAGCAACAAAAAGAGGAGCAAAATTCTATATCAAAAGTGAAGACAAGACTAATTTCAAGAGCAAAGAAAAGAAAAAGATGTGAATTTTTTTATGAAGTTTAGGATACCGAGGCAATACAAATTGTGAAGAATCAAGTGGCAAAATCCTTTTCCCACGACCATATAAGTTTCATTTGTTAGTTTTTCTTTCAATTTAGCATATAAATAAAATAAAAAAAGGAAAAAAAAAGAAAAAAAATTGTTTTGCTTTAGCATATAGTTTTTTTATTCATTTAATAAGGTCGTGGAGAAGAAGCAATCTATAAAGAAGTTTTAAGCAAAAAAGGATTGAGAAAAATAGTTATAATTGTCAAAGTTCTACAAAGTTCAAGATCATCATCTATAGCTGAAGACCAAAGACTGGAGACGTTTCTATTTGCTATGAGAATGGTGTTGATTGTAGAATGGATGAGAAGGTAAGTAAGAATTCTCATCCTCACATAGTGGTTGATTTCCTTTCTTAGAGGTCATCAGAGAGGAAAAAAAAGGTTCTTTTCGTCCCACGTTTCTATGTGATACCAAAATATAAGCCGGAAGTTTTATTTTTCTTCCCATTATTCAACGTGTGTAGGATTTCTATCTTCACTCCTTCATGCACACATGAGAACCATAAAGTGCGTCTTTTGAGTGCAATTTCATAAAACCCTATTGGTGAGTGTAATTTCTAACTTCTTATTATTAGTGTGCAGAAACTTTATATCCTCATAGCTCTTTGAATGTTTGTGACTTTGAAGTTGGAGTAGGTTTTGTGGGTATACCTCTTGTAAACCCTCACGAGGTTATAACTCGTCCACTACGGACACCTAGGGGTTTAAAGGATTGTTTCACATGCTAAGTGTAACCGTGTCCTCGACGAAAGAGGGTTGTATTTTATTTTAGTTTGAAGTAGTTTATTTTAGATAGTTGTTTGCTCGAGGACTAGCAAAAGCTAAGTGTGGGGAATTTGATAAATGCATAATTCATATGATTTTAGTGTCAAGTTCATAATAATATTTGCTATTATTCTTGCATATTACCTTTTACTATGTTTTTTTTCTAGTTTATGTCTTTTGTTAGGTGAATCATCCAAAAGGAGCTACAAAGTGCTAGAATTAGAAAGGAAATAAAGCATGACAAGTGAATGAGGATCCAAAACCAAATTCTAATTACTCAAATCCATTATTTCTTAACACCTTCTTGAAGAGAGAACTAGAATACGAAGTTAGCGGAAAAAGAATGAGGTTATTCCGAGTTCAGACGAAGAAGTTATGGACAAAACATCCAAAGCAAGAAAAAGTCATCTACAACATAACAGTTGGCACGGTTCCAAACTATGCCGATTGGAACACTTTTTCGGACAGAAAACTTGGATTTTTAAGCCCTAAAGTCGACGCCGGTTCATTGGGAATCGACTATGCCGACTGTAGCAAGTTTTGGGACAGAGAATTGGAGCTATTTTGGTCTTAGAGTCGGCACGGTTCATATGAATCAACCATGCCGACTGTGGCTAACCTAAGGGGTCCGTTTTGACGTGTTTTTAACTTCCAAATCAAGGAAACTTATTCCAGTGGGATTCTAAACCCTAAATGAAGAGTAAACTTGAGGGCCAAGCATTAAAGACTATAAAAGAAGACATCTAAGGATCAAACAAGGGATATCAAAAACCTTTGGAATGGGATCTCAAGTATACTCTACCTCTCATATCACACCTTCCACATCTTAAACCTAGGATTTACCCCTTTAGGGGGAAACCATTCTTCTTCGTATCATGAGTAGCTAAATATTTTGTTGATTAAGGATGAATTCAATGTTCTAAGCGTGAAGCTTTATTAGTAATACAAGTTTATTCAGAGTTTTAATCATCTTATCGTTTGTTTTCACTATATCTAGGGTTTATGATAGATTCTCTAGATTGTTTAAGTGTACAATTGGAGTAATCTATTGATTATTCTGATGCTAGTAGAGAGTTAGGATATTCGTGTAATTGTTGAATAAATTGTTGTACAAGTAGAGAACGTGGGACCTTTCAGAAGGATTATGTGGAGCAATCATCTGTGAATACAACACTAGTAAGTGGACCTTCCGCTAAGAGTCTAACTGATGGGATCAACCTAAGTTACAAAACTTAAAGCTTTCGATTGGGTTACACCTTGAGTGTGCTACTTCTTGGTGGTTCGGTTGGATAGAATCTGATATTTGAGAGCTTCGGTATCCGGTTACACAAGAAACTTTGGGGATAACACTGCGCTAGATGTTATTCTACGGTTGGTGATGAATGATTCTAACGAAAGATAGATAAGTATACTAATTCAGTCAACGTTTGGTAACGACGAATATATCTTTAATAATTAAACAACCAATCCCACTTTAGTATTGTTTTTATTCTAGTTTTGCTAATCTAAATAACATCTCAATTACACATCTCTCCGTGGGAACGATCCTTACTACCTTTATATTACTAATTAATTAATGAGAAATATCTTAATTAATTTATTGCACTTACGACACGCGTTAGGAACCAACAACCTTCATCACTCGTGAAGATCTGGAAAAAGTTCTGCAAATTCGTGGGATAGAGGGCCCAACCGCAATTCACCAACCCCAACCCTCTGATCATCTTGAAATCCAAAGAATTCTTCTTCCAAGGGGATAATCCTCTAATTTATTCTCACTCTATGATGGGACTGGGAATGATCGTGAACATGTGTCCAGAGTTTCTGGAATCGCTGGGAGAACATGAATATAATTATGTACTCCGTCTTAGAGAATTCTCAAAATCTCTCACCGGGAGATCATACACCTGGTATAACAACATCGTTCCTAAACACATTTCTAACTAGTGTGAGGTGGTCAATGTCTTCTACATAAAATATTTCTTTGTCTCCGAACAGATTACCCTTTCGGACCTAGGGAGGATGTTCCAAAGAGACAACGAACATCCTAATGAGTATTTCAAGAGTTTTAAAACCAATGATCTTGATTATCATGAATCGAATGTAACTGAATTACAGTTGGTTGAACTTTGTATCAACAACATGACACTAGTCTATCGCGCTCCACTGGATAATTTGCGTTTTTAAACTTTCTATAAATTTTACGAGGCTGCCAAACGATCGGATATCATTGCACCTGCTCTGTTAGAAAGAACCATACCTCTTAAGAACAAAAAAGCTCGTGAGACTCGTAACAGCCAATGACTCACCAACAGGCCATACAACATTCAAGCATCTGTGAGCGCAGTCAGTGAAGGGAGCAAGAGAAAAGCTTCGGCGCCAGAAACGCAATAGCAAAAGCGTAAAGTGCCAGCACCAACCCCATCCATAGTACTGCCATCATCATCTGTGTCTCAAAGAGAAAATCAAGCACAGGCATCACCAGTGCCATCTCCAGCTCTGCCCAAACGTCAACAACAACTGAGGGAAGCCCAAACATTCCCAGACTTCCCCATCTCTATAGAAGAGATAATCGAACTACTAGAAGCATGGATACAGGATGTTGCCATCATATTACCTCCCGTTTGGCGCATGCCAATTGATCAGGAAATGGCGTACCCAAAATATTATCACTTCCACAGATTCGTCAGTCACCCTACAAGTGACTGTAACGATTTGAAACGCATCTTCAAAGAAAAGGTTAAATCAGGCGAGCTACACTTAGGGACTAAAGGAGTCCACAAGAACCCCCTCATGTTAGAAGCTTCACCATCTTTGGAGAACCTGTATGTCTGACAGTCCAATCCATGATGGAACACTTGTATGAGATCCTCTAGATATCACAGGCACAACGTAAATACATATTTATCGCCATCAATCACATCGTGGATGGTAAACACTTGTCTTTTCCATGGGAAGTCGCGACATGCTCAGAATCTATCCCAGAGAAGACAACTGCAAAAGGTAAGGAGAAATATGATTTGGGACTCCTCGCCATGGATTCTTTGAAGAATATCAAATTCAAGAATACATTGATTGATGCCGGCATGACTACCGATATTATCCTAATCAGTACACTCAAAGCCGTAGAGATTACTCGTCATGAAGCTACTTATGCTCCAACTTTAATCAAAGGTCTTGAAGGTAAATTCAGATATATTTATGGTCACATCACTCACGAAGTAAGGATAGGTACCGCTCAGATGGGTACCAAGTTCTACATTTTCAAAGGAGATTCAGACTACGACATGCTTTTCGGGTGTTCATGGCTTCACGATAACAATATAAGGCATAACATGTTGTATTCATCATCGTCAAAATCTTCGGGAGATGTCGCTAACCAACAATCCCACAAAATTACTTACCATCAGAATACCACCGAATAATACACCTAAGTATGGAACAGCTTCGTGGGATATACATGATACCATACATCTAAAATACCGTACACAAGTATTGATCACTGATCGTTTTAGAAAAGTGGTAAAAATAGTTCGATCGCTGAGACTTGTGAAGATTCGTTTTAGACCTAATTTTGATTTAAACTAGAAAATAAGTAAAAGATTTTAGTAATATTGGGAAGAACACTCAAGATTCCACCAAAATCACTTGTGAATGATTTCTACAATAATTCTTTAACAATTATAACTCTTTTATTGACTCTGTTTCTTTGCCAAAAGTAGATTTCTAAAACATTAGTTGTAAATCACAAGCATGGCGCATCAAAATCTTTTAAGTCCCAGCATACACCATCAAACAAAATCACAACTAATTAAAAAAAATCATAAATCAATTAAAAATCAATACAAAAGTCATTAAGAATAAAAAATAGTTACCATTCATTCATGAAATATGGCTTCCTCCATTGTCCCAGTGGTTGGGTTTAGCTCATCATGATGTACACACTCTCAAAAGATAGAAACATGGCTCAAAAGTGTGTAAAAGGAAGAAAAAATAATAACAAAGATGGTTCGCAACGGTATAATGGTGTTGCAAATCACTGTTTTCACTGTTACAGAAGAAAAATGTTTTTAGCTGAAGATAAACGTTACAGATGCTAAGATATCCATTGCATATGGGTTGAAGAAACCGTTGCAGCTTAAGTAAACGTTGCAAAACTGAAGACAAATGTTGAATAACGGTTGAAGAAACCGTTGCAGCTAAAGATAAACGTTGCAAATATGAAGATAAACGTTGCAAAACGGTTGAAGAAACCATTGTCTTTTCTCTGTTCTCCGTGTTCTTCAGCAGCAGCAGCAGAGAACTTTCCTGGAATGATTCTTCTTCTTTTATTTAGCTACCTGAGCTTGACCCAACCTCTCTCAATATTTTCTGGACTTGATACAACCTTTTTGTACACAACAGAGCCCTCAAATCTCGAGGGGATCTCTGTTTTTTTCAATTGAAACTTTCGGGGGTTTTCTCCCCTCCCCTCTATCCTTTCATCTGTCAATCCCTGGCTCTCTATTTATAGTTCTTACATCCTCCAAACTCGAAAAGGATTTATTCATCAATTCTAAACCAATCCAAACTCTAAAAACACGTTTTAATTCCCCAAATTCGAGTAAAACTCTTTTCTCTTTATTCACGAGAATAACCTATTTCCGGCTATTTTCATGGATTGAAACTCTTGTTTTTGACGCATATTAATCATGTAAAAAACGTGTTATGAGTTTGGTATATCTAAACCTCCTTAAATCCCATAAAATCCGGTTCCCAAACATATCAGGAGAAGATTCACGTGTAAAGAAACTTCCTGCCATTTTTTAGTTTTGAAACAAAGAAGGGGGTGCCCTTAATCCATCTGGTGGGTGCCTTTATCAATTCTCCTGGGTTCCTTTAGTAATTTTTGGGTCCCTTTAACACTTTTTGAGCCAATTTTTCCACAAATGTTTATTTCTCAAAAACACCTACAAACACATAAAATAACACAATAAGTACCAAATTGAGCACTAACAAAATAGATAATTACGGATAATTCAGACA
Organism: Papaver californicum; assembly: GCA_023531435.1. Lineage (NCBI taxonomy): Eukaryota > Viridiplantae > Streptophyta > Magnoliopsida > Ranunculales > Papaveraceae > Papaver > Papaver californicum. The sequence continues at coordinate 1,259,237 of JAJJMC010018788.1, forward strand.
CAAAAATGTGTCTATCAAATACCCCCAAACTTTTTATTTGCTAGTCCTCGAGAAAATCTAATCTAAAAATAAAATAACAATCGTAACTCACTTTCGCAGGCATAACGATTGCACTTAGCGTGTGCAACAAGCCTTTAAACCCATAGGTGTCCCTATCGGACGAGTGTTTTCTCGTGAGGGTTTACAAGAGGTATACCCACAAAACCTTCTATTCCAAACCTACTACCTGTGAAAGATGGAGGGTCAACACTAAACAAGCTATTTAGTTGGCATATAAAATTCTTCGGCTATGGAAATCATTACCATATATGAGTCCAATTGTTGTACACGAGTTTGCACTCAGCATACTGAAATTCATATATAATAAAACAAAGCTCTACTTAGATATTTTTTCAACCACTATACTCAGAATCTATCAGAGTTGAATCACATGTATAGATTTAGAAGATGGTGATAGACACAATTTTGTGTCTGATTTTATCTCACGCTGTAAAGATTTGCATTAATTGATTTGAGGAAATATTCTTGGTTTTAAGGACTGATAGGTGCATTATTTGCACTATTTGGATACTCTAATTCAATGATTTCTTGTTAGTTTTCATATCATTATGCTTTGATTTTGTTTTTTTATGAGTTTCTTAGGAGTTTTGAAGTGTATTCAACCAAAGAAGAAGAAAGGAGTTCATTATGACACGAAATAAACAAGGAAGTTAAGTTCTGCCAATGGAGAAGGGACAAATACCGAATTCCACTCATTCAAATCCAGGAGATCTTAATACCATTTTTAAGAGAACGAGAAGACGAAGGCAACACAAAAATAATGAGGTCATTTGGAGTTCGTATGAGGAAGTTATGAGCAAAATAGCCCAAAGAAAATAATGAGACACTCATCAAAACAATCGGAAGTTTATGAGGGAAACTAAACTACCGATTATAAGGGCTCAAAATACAATTCTCTTGTACACTTATAATCCTTAGTTACGTAAGGGTTATGCTTACCGATTGTGGCTCGACGGGAGGCACTTTTAAGACACGTTTTTGACTTCCTAATCAAGGTATCATGGTCCCATTAGGACTCTAACACCTAGATATGTTGAATACTATATAAGAAGACTTCCATAACCCTAGAAAGGGATCTTGGACACTTTTGGAGAAGGGAAAACACAAGGAGAACAAGGAGCTAGGGCTTGGAGTGGTGATTGATCATCACGATTTCTAGGGTTTGCTTTACTTGCTTTCTTAATTATTTTCCATGGATTTTGAGAAATCCATGATGAACTAAACCTTTCTTATTGGTTAGGGATGTAGTTCTAAGTTGGAAAACATGTTTATCAATTGAATGGCTCATTCTCGTATGTTGATATTCTCTTCAATATCGCTCATGTTCTACCGTTTATAACGTAATGTATGATGGATTGCTTGTTCGTTTAAGTCGCGAATTAGATGAGCATGCATTGACATCTATAACTAAACTAGGGTTTGAGATCCGGAATTGTCAAAAGACCCTTGTTACAAGTAGTATAACATAGTTGCTAATGACGGGATGTTGCCATGCGATTATGTGTAGAAGCGTGACCTAGGTTAAATCTGAGTGGCTCTTGCGCCGGGTTGCTTAGAATAACCTCAACTCACAAATACCATTGCTTTCATTGGGTTAAACTTGAGTGGATATTGCTCCAAGTTATTCGGTGAAAATGATTCAAAGAGTGGCTCTTGCGCCTTTGATGATAATAAGAGTTTTGCCGGAGTAAGCCTGCGATAGGATGCTTTAGGGTTATTGATATTGAGACTGCATGAATGTTGAGTATGATTTGGTTGATAACATGTTGGAAGATGGAAGATGAACTCTCTAACCAATGTTCTTTATCTCTAATATTAGTTTTAATCTATTTACTTTAGTATAATTTAGTTATAATCACAACCAAAAAACCCCCCTTTTTACATAAGTAATAGAAAGTAATTAACAATCACCTGCCTCTCTGTGGGAACGAACTTGTTCTTATTACTATACTCTAATCTATATTAGTGAAGTAAGAACTTGAATTATTTTGGTTGATTGACAACCGACCAAGGACAAGATAACTTTTTGCCATAATAATGAAGCGTACACAGGATGGACACTCAAAATAAACCAAAAGTATCTCGTGACAACATGGTTTGCATTAGAAAAAAAAAGGGGGGAGAAAAATTCTCCCGACTTGTCTGTGATAAGGTTAGGATATATATCTTCGAGCTTTGGTAAGGAAAAAGGATCTTCTTCTCGAGTTATAAGGAAGTAAACATCAAAGAAAATCATGTCCAAAGCAATAAAAATATATCTCCATTAACTGCCGAGATTTGATCTTTAATTTGAGAAGATTTGAGAAGATTCTGGGCTAGGAGGTTGTTCTTCTACAAATAGAGAAGCTATAAAAGGAACATGGGGGGATGGAGAGGCCATAAACAAAAGAATCAAAATCCAGAAAAAATGCTCGTGACGTAGAAGATGAAAAGAAATCCTTGCTAAAAGGTTGAAGTTTTTGTGGCCAAAAAGTTGAAGATTTTGTTGCTAAAAACTTTTAAATTTGCAATATTTATCTTCATTTGCAACGTTTATCTTCAGTGAAACATTTTTCCCTCTGTACAGTGAGTCTGTAACGCTTATAAACGTTGCAAATTTCCTATTTTTCATTATTTTCACTCTTTTTCATCATTTATAAACACTTTGAGCCATGAATCATTATTTTGAGCAACTAATTAATATGAGGAGCTAACCCTTTGTTGAGGCGACGGAGGAAGCCATTGTTCCAAGAAAAGTGGTATATTTCTATTTTAATTGATTTTTGTAATTTCTTTTATGATTATTTGCTTTGATTAAAAATTGATTTAAGGATTTTTATTAAGCAATTGTGATTTCTTTTGATAGAGCATGCTTAGACTAGAGTTTTTGATGTTCTATGCTTTCGATTTACAATTGTTACTTTGAAAATCTATTTTTCCAACATATTAGAATTACTTTAAACGTAAAGAATTGCATGAATATTGATTAGATTGAATCACTTTAATTGGTTAATGGTGAAATCCATAACCTCAGTATTTGTGAATATTATTTTCATCTTTTGTGTATATTTTCTATTTTAAAATTAGTTTATTAAATCTAAAATCAATCTTCACAAGTTCGAGAGTTTGAAACCCTTTTCTTACCACTATAAAAAAACTTACGTGATAGTACTCATGGATCCTACGTTCCACGCTTTCTTAGGCGACGAAGACAGGGAGAACACACACATATTGCTATCAAAGTGTCAATACTCGATTTATTTATTTATTTATTTTATTTTTGAATCATAGTCTAAATAATTTCAACACTCTACTTCATCCTGGCGGCGATAACAATTCGATATTGGTGCCCCACCAAATCACTTAGAGAAACACAAAAATTACAAAAATAAAAACAGAAGGTGATATGGTCGAGATAGACTCCGAGATATGGTGATGACTATCATGTTATTTCTAACACCTGATCTAGGCATCCTTTTACGGATAAACCATTTAGATGGGCACACCAATTTCTATAGAAAAAAAGCTAAGTTTCCATCTACATAGAATGACTAGTGTCATCCTGAATTGTTCACAAGTTTCTAGACTTTGGAGTTTCATATTTCAACTTAAAAGTTTCTTCCTTACCCCCAAACTTAAATCTAACATTGTCCATTGTTCTAAAGATGAATGATTAAAAGCATGAACAAGGAGAAACTGTTACAAATCAAAGGATATGAGTTAAGGAAAGATATTACCGTGTCGCATGAGCATGGGTTACCTCCCAAGAAATGCTAAGTTTAAATTCTTCATCCAGACTAAGAAAGAATTAGTCACCTCATAAAATCATATAACAATAGCCGGAACAAATGTGAGTGATCTAAATAAAATAGTGCTATCACAAATAAAAGGAAACTGCAACAGGACAAGAAAATGAACAAACCGAGCACACCCTTATCTAGTTTTCTTTTTAAGAAAACTACATCTAGTTGTGGTTCAGGTTCAAATTCTATAAAGGGTCTAGATAAAATATTTTCATGGGCTAGATTTCCTCGTAGGCAGGGTCAACAGGATCAGGTTGTAAAGTATGGAGTAACTCAACTAAGAACTTAGAAGCACATAATAATACATGAATAATTATGGATCTTCAAAGTCAATCATATTTAACCCACATAGTTGACTACAATGAAGGTGGTAGTCATTCTTAAGAAAATGTGTCGATTCTAATTCCCTAAAGTAATTAGGCTTAGTCTCAAAACTTAATAGCTGACACATTTGAAATTCAAATGTTCCCACAATTGGAAGAATTTTTTTTGGTGGGAAAACAAAGTCAATCTTGGTATTATTTCCTAGGTAAACCATATCGACCAGAGGATGGGTTTCTAACAACTGAACTTCTTTCTGGACATCAACAGGCTCAGGGAATCTAGTTTGAAGATGATCTTGAAAAATGGTAGAGGTGCAAATGTCAAGCCCCGTGTGAGGGACTTTAAGCAGAGATACTTGAAAATCACAAGAATCATCGGTACCCCCAAACTTAGGGTGGACATTACTCTCATATGGACTAAAAACTATTGGTTGGATTCTAGAGTCCTTAAGGTCAGAACTACACTCAGCTTCCTCTATAGTAGGAAATAAGGTGGACTTATAAACTGGTAGAAGTTCAAACTTAGTTTTCCTTTTTTTATAAGTGTCCATCAAAGGTGGAGAATCTAACAAAGTATTCACCTCATTAATAACACTATCATCGTCAACATCAAACCCAAAGTGGGCTAGGCATTTCTCTAATGGATCTTCTAACAGAGTGTTTGGTAATGACTCCTGAACTAATGTTCCTATCATGTTCAACTCTTCAATGCACGTGTCATCTAGCTCAGGTGATTGGTTACTAATATTAAAAATATTCAACTCAATAGTCATATTACCAAAAGATAAGTTCGTAATACCATTTCGACAGTTAATGATCGTATTAGATGTAGCTAAAAACAGGCGACCTAATATCACAAGTATCTGATTCTCTGGGTCAGAGACAGGTTGGGTATCAAAGACAACAAAATCCATTGGATAAATAAACTTGTCGACCTCAATAAGAACATCCTCTATGACACCACGAGGAATTTACACAGACCTATCAGCTAATTCCAGTGTTATCTGAGTAGGTTTCAAATCATCAAGTCCTAGCTGGAGGTACACATGGTACGGAAGTAAGTTCACACTGGCTCTTAAGTCAAGTACCGCTTTCTCAACACGTTAGTTACCTATTGTGCAAGAAATGGTTAGGGACCCTGGGTCTTTGTACTTAGGAGTTGTATTGTTCTGGATAATTGAACTCACATGACTAGATAAAAAGGATTTCTTTTTTACACTAAGATTTCGCTTTCGTGTACACATATCCTTAAGGAATTTGGCATAAGTAGGAATCTGCCTAATTGCATCTAATAAAGGAAGGTTGACAGTGACTTGCTTAAAAACCTCCAATATGTCGTTAAAATTGGATTCCTTCTTTGTTGGTGCTAACAGTTGTGGGAACGGGGCTATGGGAATAAAATCTGTCTTATAAGGAACTGCATCGGGCTCTTTAGAGACTTCATCATTCTCTTCATCTACTGGCTCAGAAGGGTGGACTACAATATGTTCACTAACAAGCATGCTTACCTTGTTGTCTACCACTTTACCATTCCTAAGGGGTCTAATTGCATTCACATGATTTGATGATTTCTCAACAAAAGATACTTCATGAAATTCTCTAGGATTGGGTTGGGTCTGACTAGGAAACTTACCTTTTTCTCTCAAAGACTCATTCAACTGACTAAACTGGGTTCGTAAATCGTAAATAGCCTGAGAGTTAGCCTGTATCATCTTTTTATTATCTTCTAAAATTTTGTTCAACCGATTGCTGAAACTTAGCAGTGTTTTGAGATAAAAAAGGTGAGAGACCTTCTAAACTCATGATCTTCTTATATGAATGGTTCTGAAATTGTGATGGTCCTGAAGGATTCTTAGTATAGCCAAAACCTGGGGGAACCTTAGAATTACTAGACTGACCTTGACTCTGGCCCTTAGACCAAGAAAAGTTAGGATGGTTTCTCTAACCAGGGTTATAGGTTTCTGAATAAGGGTTAAACTTCTGATGGTTATCAAATCCAGTGTTATTCTAAAGAGCATGGGCGTGGTCTTCAATAGTCTGTCCTTCCCAAAATGACTTAGGCTCAATTCCAAAACTAGATTGACTCAGTTCTAAAGCTTGTAACCTTTTTGATATAGTTGCTATTTTGGCATCTGATTCAAAAGATCCTCATACCATATTGATATTTTCTCTACTTAGAAGAAATGTTTTCTGGGGCTCCCTACTATTTTCCCATTGCTGGGTTTTTTCGGCAATTTCATTCAAAAATACCATTGCACCATCGAAGATTTTATTTTCAAACCCACCTGTGAATAAAGACTCAACCATGGTTGTTGTCGAATAATCTAAACCCTCGTAGATGATCTGAACTAGCCTTACTTTTCCTAAACCGATGAGGATATTGTGATAATAAGTCATTGAACCTTTCCAAATACCTATATAAAGATTCTCCCTCTTGTTGAGCAAATGTGCAAATATACTGCCTAATAGATGATGTTTTGTGCCTAGGGAAAAACTTCTGGAGAAAGGCAGATGTAAGTTGTTCATAGGTTTCAATGGACTCAGAAGTCAAACTACAGAGCCAATATTTGGCTTTGTCTCTTAGTGAAAAAGGAAACAATCTAAGTTTTAATGCTTCATCGTCTAGGCCCTTAATCCTGATGGTACTACATATTTCCTCAAAATCCCTGACATGGAAATAGGGGTTTTTATTTTCTTTCCCTAAGAAGATTGGGAGCATCTGTATGGTCCCAGGTTTTAGCTCATAGTTTGGTTAAGTTTTAGCTAACTTGATACATGATGGACGAGAATTCCTAGTCGGGTTCAACAAAGCTTTTAAAGTTTCCATTGCTGGCGCTACCAAAGGACTATGAGTAACTTCTTTACATAGTGTCAAGTTCTCAAAATTGAAATTTCCAAAAACAGGGCCCTCAAAAGAAGAGTCTTTGAGGTCCTCGTTTCCATGGACAGAACTACTAGGTTTGTCACTAATCAAACGACCTAGAGTGTCTCTTTCCAAGATCGCTCAGTAATGATTTCGAGCGGTCTTGGCATACACTAAAAATAACTATAAAAAAAATCCTAATTGGAAGGGAATTTTAAACAATCACAAGAAGGGCTGACTCAACCAAATCAAACCTATTGAATCTAGCTAACAAAAAGTATTATGGATGCACTTAGATTGTTTCCAGACCAGCTTATATTCCTCCAAAAGGCAACTAATTACAGTTTTAGAAAATCTCTTAGAACGATTTGAATTAGATTAAGTCGAATAGAAACATGATAAGCTCTAAGGGGCTTTGTTAACCCTGCCTCTTTGGAAACATTTCCTTGGGTTACAAGGCGGCTCGAATCTACTTAAAATAATTATCCTAAACTTTGAGTTAGGCTAGCAGAGTAACCAATACAATCCTTTCGAATGACTTTCCAATAAGCTCGTTACCCTATCGTTCTCTTTCTAGTCAAATTTTATGGCTTAGGTTCGTGTTTGGTAACGTGACCCTAAAGCGGGCAAGAAGGAAACGGTGATGAAATCCGAGTCCTTATCTTGTATGGCCAGTTCTTGCCCTTTACTAAAAAAGTAAATCCGTAATCAGGTCCTCAACATATATGCATTACAAAGGCGTCCAGAAAATCCACTTACAAGGGATTCGTGGGTGGTTATAGTCTTACCTCCCGTTCCAGACGGGTAATGAACCGTTGAAATCGACTCAGACCACCGACTCCTATGTCAGTGTACGAACCTGAGGGGCTGAGACAACATCGTAATTGTCGTCCTTCCCTACTGCAGTTTATATTTAATAATACCCATCCGTAGGGATTAAAAAAATAATGTCCAAAAGTCTCAAAAACAAATAAATAATAAATAAAGTCCAAAGAAAAAGTCCAAAAATAAAAGAAAAACTAAAAAAATAAAATAAAATATTTCCTAATACAATTTTCTAAAAACAAAAAATAAATAAAACCCTAAAAATTAACTAAAAAAATATCTTGTTTTCTTTTTCCGTTCTTTTCGATTTATCTTTGACTCCAAGTCTTTAATCAAAAAATATAATCTTTGTCCCCAATTTCTTTTTGATCCAAAACCTGTAATACAAAGAAGAATACCCAAAAACGTAAAATAGAACAAATAAAAATATAATTAAACTAACTAACCTAAGAAAAACTAAAAACAAATCTAAACACAAGTCCCGGCAGCGGCGCCAAAAACTTGATTGTTTTAGAAAAGTGGTAAAAATAGTTCGTTCGGTGAGACTTGTGAAGATTCGTTTTAGACCTAATTTTGATTTAAACTATAAAATAAGTAAAAGATTTTATTAATATTGGGAAGAACACTCAGGATTCCACCAAAATAACTTGTGAATGATTTCTACAATGATTCTTTAACAATTATAGCTCTTTTATTGACTCGGTTTCTTTGCCAAAAGTAGATTTCTAAAACATTAGCTGTAAATCACAAGCATGTTGCATCAAAATCTTTTAAGTCCCAGCATACACCATCAAAGAAAATCACAACTAATTTGAAAATCATAAATCAATTAAAAATGCAAAGGTCATTAGAATCAAAAATAGTTACCATTCATTCATGAAATATGACTTCAACAATTTTCCCAGTGGTTGGGTTTAGCTCATCATGATGTACACACTCTCAAAAGATAGAAACATGGCTCAAAAGTGTGTAAAAAGAAGAAAAAATAATAACACAGATGGTTCGCAACGGTGTAATGGTGTTGCAAACCACTGTTTTCGCTGTTACAGAAGAAAAATGTTTTTAGTTGAAGATAAACGTTATAGATGCTAAGATAAACGTTATAGATGCTAAGATATTCGTTACAGATGGGTTGAAGAAACCGTTGCAGCTTAAGTGTACGTTGCAAAGCTGAAGACAAATGTTGAATAACGGTTGAAGAACCGTTGCAGCTAAAGATAAACGTTGCAAAGCTGAAGATAAACGTTGCAAAATGGTTGAAGAAACCATTGTCTTTTCTCTGTTCTTCGTGTTCTTCAGCAGCAGCAGCAGAGAACTTTCCTGAAATGATTCTTCTTCTTCAATTTAGCTTCCTGAGCTTGACCCAACCTCTCTCAATCTTTTCTGGACTTGATACAACCTTTTTGTATACAACAGAGCCCTCAAATCTCGAGGGAATCTCTGTTTTTTTTTTCAATTGAAACTTTCGGGTTTTTGTCCCCTCCCCTTTATCCTTTCATCTTTCATTCCCTGGCTCTCTATTTATAGTTCGTACACCCTCCAAACTCGAAAAGGATATTTATTCATCAATTCTAAACCAATCCAAACTCTAAAAACACGTTTTAATTCCCCAAATACGAGTAAAACTCTTTTCTCTTTATTCACGGCAATAACTTATTTTTGGCTATTTGTATGGCTTGAAACTCTTGTTTTTGACGCATATTAATCATGTGAAAAACGTGTTATGAGTTTGGTATATCTAACCTCCTTAAATCCCATAAAATCCGATTCCCAAACATATTAGGAGAAGCTTTACGTGTAAAGAAACTTCCCGCCATTTTTTAGTTTTGAAACAAAGAAGGGGGTGCCCTTAATCCATCTGGTGGGTGCCTTTATCAATTCTCTCGGGTGCCTTTAGTAATTTTTGGGTGCCTTTAACACTTTTTGAGCCAATTTTTCCACAAATGTTTATTTTTCAAAAATACCTACAAGCACATAAAATAACATAGAAAATACCAAATTGAGCACTAACAAAATAGATAATTACGAACAATTCAGACACAAAAATATGTCTATCACTCACAGATACAAATACCATTTAACGATGCCAATTATTGTCCGTGGATGCTGCCCTGTCGTGGTAATTACTGGATCACCCCCTGCTTTGCTAGCACAAGCTCAGAAGTAGAAGTTTGCGATAAAAACGCATCTTAAAGGTCAGATATAACAAGTTTTATACCGTCACCATCTAGTGTTTACTACGAAATATTACTATTCCGCACTAAGTAGTGGGCTTAATGTAGATGGTGTAATTTTGACAAAGGCGGAAATTATAATTTTATCTGTCCGGTATCAGAAATATCGAACATGGATGTCTATTTCACGTTCGAACCTAAATATACAGATTCTATTAATAGATATAGGCACTCTACGTTGATCTTATACCCTTTTGATAGAAACTTAATTTATATATTTTTACAGTCAAATTTGTATTTATTAATGTTTTTATTTATATTAATAGTGTTATTTTTATGTTTTTTAGGTAATCAACATAAAACCCGAATTTTCAAAGAAAATAAGCTAAATGGAAAATATTCAATATATCTTACTGCTAGCCGACCTTCAAAAGACAAACGAAATCGGAATGATGTTATTTGACTTGGAAATACACTATCTAGGAACACCACCAGTGTAGAAGACTTGGATTTGGATTACTTAATTAATTCAAGCAAGTACTGACGGGTATCTTTTAATGGCCTTGGATGCATGAAAACTAGGAGTCCAAGAGTCACTTGTGGGACCAAAAGAGATTAAATACATGATTTGGTACTATTTGGTGTGACAAGTGAGTTTGTCACCACGAGTACAATTTTGAAAAGTAACAAAGTGGACATTTTCCTTTCTTATTGTAAAAGTGAATAGGTCGGACTAAGTTGAGGCTCATTGAATTTCAATTATGTTTAAAGAGAAACACGACAACAGGAGACGAAGGGGGAACATGGATTATTAGTTTCTGACGGGTTACGTTCGAGGGGAGTTTGCTTTCTTTCTCTGACGGTTGTGAGCGGCTCTCTGACGCAGGAAGAGATCGGAAAAGAAAGGGAAAATATAGGGAATACGGAGAGGACGTCGCAGTTTAATTTCGGTTTAATCTTTTTCCTCTCTATTTTTCTTAATTATTTTTATGGGTTTTGAGAAACCCAACCCCATGTTTTGCTGATTTTTGTAGCTAGGGTTTGTGTTGAGACCACTTAAAAGTTTTAGATCAATTAAATCGATTTATTTGATACAAACTATTATGATTTGAATAAGATTAGTTCCATGATTTTGATTTATTGATTTAATGAAAAATTAGTTGTTGCTTCACTGGTTCTGTAAAATACAATAACCTATGCGCAGAATTAATAGGATCGCAAATATGTTTGTCTACTTATTTGATATTTCATGCTTGAGTTAAATCCTTAGATGGGGTATGCTTAGAAGAGCCAGATATTATTTGTGAACCTATAATTAGTTTCTTATTATTTTCTCGCAAACGCAATTAGATGGTGTATGCATGAGACTTAGAGCTTTTGATGCGCCATGCTTAGGGCATCCCACTGACATTTGCGAATCTAATACATATAATAGGTGATGTCGATAGAACGAACAATAGATGAATATTCAGGAGTTATGTTTCACTTCAGTAATTAAATAGAAATAGTGGTGGATACTAAAAACCCTGGTTACTGTTTCTCCCATTTGATTTATTTTATTAGTTTAGTTTATCCAAAAATATTTTTTCTGATTAGTTTAATTGAGATATTAATTGCGGTATTGTCCCCGCTCCCTGTGGGTTCGACCCGTACTTTCCGTTGTCTGCATTGTAGACATCGTGCGATTGCGGTTTATTTATATAGGGTAAACTAAAATCATATCACATTCCTAGAAATATATGTACATGTGCAATATCAGAGCTTCACCTGGATGAACTTTTGATATTTGCGATTTGAACTTATGCCAAGTGCAATAGTTCCGCGGATGAATTTCTTGGTTTAAAGTATCAATAGCCGCAACTTGGCCAAAATCCAAAATTTACACAAAAGTGCATAAAACCCTAGTATGCACAGTGTTGTACTAGTCCCATCACCAAGACCTAAAAGAATTTTTCCAGCCTCACCAGCATTCCCAGGAAGCATAACGCCAGCTCCTAGCCGCGTCTCCCAAAGGGCACATCGCTAACTCCTTTCCTTGTCCCTATGAACACGGGGCCAAGCCTTCTTGTCGCGTCTCCAAGATCACAACCGTCATCCTTGCACGTCCCAGGAGCATAGCGCCAGCCTTGCACGTCCCAGGAGCACAACGCCACGCTTGCACGTCCCAAGAGCATAGCGCTAGCCCTGCATGTTCCAGAAGCACAATGCCAGCCTTGTCGCGTCCCCAATGAGCACATCGCCAGCCTTGCACGCCCTATGAGCATAACGCCAGCCTTTTCGCGTACCCTAGGAGCACGACGCTAGGCCTTGCTGCGTCTCCAAGGGAACAACATAGCATCTGCCGCGTCTCAGAGGGCAGATCGTCAGCCTCACCTCGTCTCTACGAGCACAACACCAAACCTAACAACGTTTTCGAGCATCCCTTGTATGTTCCTTGAGCATCCCTCGAGCACTCTTTTATACTATCCTTGAGAACTTTTGCATAATCTTGACTTCGAACACCTCCAAACTTGTACCATTTTCAAGCCTGCGCACTTCCAGGCATGCCATTTTCAAGATTGTGCCATTTCCAAGCTCGTGCCATTTCCAATCTCGCGTGCTTCCAGACTTGCCACTTCCAATCTTGTGTCATTTCCAAGCCTGCGTACTTCCAAGATTGTGCCATTTCCAAGCGTGTGTCATTTCAAAGCCTGCGTACTTCCAGGCTTACCACTTCCGAGCTTGTGCCATTTCCAAGCCTGAGCACTTCCAGGCTTGTGTCATTTCCAAGCCAGCGTACTTCCAGGCTTTCCCCTTCCAAGCTTGTGCCATTTCTAATCTTGCGCACTTCCAAGCTTATGTTATTTCCAATCTTGCGTATCCGAACATTGAGCAATACTTGTAGATACTAGGCCCCAATGCCAGACTACTTCTTGGTGCTAGTCCAATACTAGCGCCCGATCATCGCATCCTTCACAATGTTGGACGTAACACTCATACACGGATTCTTCGACATTCAAATATGCCACTCGATGCCGTATTAGGAGGTTGACGATTTGTTTGCTTTTTTCGAACCATCTTTAGATTGTAGTAACGACGATTAATTGGTTTACGATTAATCGGTTGAAGATGAATTCGATGGTGCCGCAATCGGTAGTTTGAAAAATGGAAGAAGAAGAGAAAACAAAATTTCAAAATCGATAGTTTGAGAGGAAGTGGAGTGAAATAGGTTTAGGTTTAGTTTTTATTAGTGAAAGGTTTTTTGGTAATTATTTGATTAGTGAAAGAGTATTTTAGTATTTTTATATACCCCTAGGTCACCCTTTAACCACATCCATAGAATTTATTTAAAAAATCGTCTCTAATTAGTTTTTGATCGCCCTCAAATTCACAAAAATAATTAACCACAAAGGTTGTTTTTTTCTTTCACCTCAAAATTAAGCTGAGGTGTGAGGTCAAAATTTTAACTCACCATATTGCTCGCTCTAACCTGAACTATTTGGAAACTGGTAATTCTAAATGACTCAATAAACAAAACCCTTTGTCTCTGCGTGGACTTAATAAAATAGAACAACACGTTTTGCCTCTCCCGTGAACATCATTAATTAATAATATAAATATCATGTTCTTATATCCTGGCCAACGCATTTTCCAATGAATTATTCATACTTTAGGATGCACATTAAAATAAAACAATTTATCTGCAGCGTGGACTTAATAAAATAGAACCTCTTGTCTCAGGCCAACCACCTGCAAACAAAGTGGCAGGTAGTAGTACTAGATGCTACTGAATGAACGTTAGTTCACTGTTGCACCATAAAAATAAGCCAAGATTGTAATTTTTAACTTGAATGTTTGATGTGTTTCTCTCTATATAAAGCTTATTCTCTTGAGATTAAAACCATATCCATCAATTTCTTTAGAGAGTAAGCAGAAGAGCACTAACAGAATTCTGCATCACAGTGACTAAGAAACTAGCTAATACCATAATGGCTAAGCTTTTTTGTGCTTCACCCGTTTTCGTTGCTGCCTTTCTCTTGCTGTTGATTACCGTATCGGTTTCTGCTGGTATGTGTATATATAGTTGTGACTTGTGTTCACTTGATGATTATAAGTTTAATTTTAGCGTAGGCACCCATGTATATATATATATATATATATATATATATATATATTACTAATTGATTGGTATCCTTTGATGATATGCAGACCGAACTTGCAGATTTGATGGCGGAGCTTGGGGAAAGATAAATGAGGCAAAAGGAAACTCTCCCCGGAGCGGTTTGTTGAATTGCTTCAAGACTTGTGTAGATAGCAAATACAGGCAGTCGTATGATTCATGCATTTTTCAAACAGATGGAGCAGATAAGGGCCTATACATATGCTATTGTTGTTGTAGTGAGGTCAAGAAATCTGCCTTCGATCAGTAGATTCTCCAATATCGCAACATGGTATTGGTAGGTGGTAGTACTACCAGGAAGTGGATATAGAAATGAGGAGAGTATATGCACAATGTGCATGGTTTATGGTACTGATATATAAATTGCTTCATCCTACCTGCACTACAACTTTGTGTGATTTTTTTTCTTTCTTGGGAGCTTTTGGCTTAGTCCCCCTCTTAGCTTTGGTTTTCCCTGTCTATTATAAATAAATTCTCCTTTGGATATTTGCTTAAAACAGAAAAATTGCAGAAAATTATAAGTGCCACACGTTCCGGTCAAAGCTGGTTATATATGCAATACCAAATCCTTTTCATTACAAATCTATTTACAGTATATAGAGTGCTAATTCTTCGAAAATAATATATGTAGCGTTTTGAATACCAATGTTTCAAATTTACCTCATTTAATTGGAATTTTAGGTTGTTTTACTTATGTGATCTTCTCGACCCTGGAATCGCCGTTTTGGTTTTACAAATATTAAACAAAAAGAGCTCGTTTCTATGCACAATATGGAACTATATATATGTATTCCATTGAAATTCTTTCTCTATATACTCGTACTCGATCATGGTACAGAACTCCCCGTTCGGAGCTGTTAATTACATGATGTGTCCTACAATGGAATCCATCCCTGTTAATTATACAAATTGGAAGTTTTAATTATGGTAAGTTATGTGATTTTATCAGTAATGGACATGAGTTAAGTTTGATAGATATATGTACCTTGATCAATCCGTTTTCTGTACCACATATAACAATGTCATTTGCTGTGAGAAGACTAGTTATTCTGCTGCCTGATGATAACCTTCCCACTTTTTGTTCTGTCCCTCTTAACCATATCTGTTTACGCAGATATTTTTATTTATTTTTTGTCGAATAAAGAACATTCGACACACTATTAGGACTTAAGAGCAGTTAATGTATATACACAAAAGGAGCAGCAGTTGGGTACAATAGCCATCATTTGACGGATCCAGTATAGGAGATGTATCTAAAACTTATGGATTAATTGATGTAACTCATTCTAATGGGAAGTTAAGAAATTATGGTGTGTGTATTTTTGGTTTAACTCATCATACATGGTCAATATCCATAGGAGCTTGGTGTTTCTAAGTGCAGCAGGTCTAGTGTAATACCGTAATACGTGTTAATGCTTATCTATTTACCTGAAGGATGCTTGGAGACGAGCTGCAGGTCAAGTATATGAAGTCCTCAACTACTCCCATTATCTTCACATTTTCTCCTTTCCCGACTGTTAAGGACATCTGGGGTTCAATTTGTCTTCTCCATTCCTGGACAATTCATTATCATCATGTACAAGCTCATAATAGGAAAAGTGAAAACATAACACCTTGTAAAAATTTCTAATGGGAGGTTCATACTTCATGCGTGATCGAATCTAGCATCTAAAACAATTCATGATGTGCTCATACTTAGCTTAAAGTTTAGTGCATACCTTGAAGTTTGAACCTTCAACTATGGAACTTGCAACATAAAGCCAGTCTCTATAAGCAACCACTGAATTTGCTGACTTGTTTTGCTTAAACCATCTCTTTGCCGGAGATTTAAGTTCTCGATGTTGATTATTTGGTATATCCACTTCCTAAACAGAAATGGTTAAACATTTATGTTTTTGCAAGGTGTAAGTTTTCGTCGGTCAAGGAGCAGATCTAGTAACCAACCTGGATAGATGAATCTGAGCAGCCCAGGAAAAGTTTTCTCTGAGTCACGGTTAAGCATTTTACTTGTTTACTCTTGCAAATAATTTTGGCAGCTCTGGACTCATCAAACACCTGAAAAAACAAGGTTTTCACCCCTTTTCTTACTTTTTAAAGTGATTGTCTCAAACTAATTGTACTGATGTTGGCATTTCTCCTGAGAATTACCTTTAATCCACGACTTTCAGTAATTAGATAGATCTGCTGACCGCATGTCTCGATTTTGTGAATTGGTTCTGTTGTGCCTATTACTTCTATGCATTCCAGTTTCTGGCTGACCATTTTCCATACCTGTAGAAAGAATAAAAATACTTTAGTGTATTCTAAGAAGTTCATTTGATTCATACCTTAATAAAGACAGCATTCTTCTACCCTGATAGTTTTATCACCGGATCCACTCAAAAGACTGCCTTCTGGTTCAAAAAGCGCAAAGCATGTCACTTCTTTGTGGTGCTCTTTGACATCCCATACAAGTTTGGCATGCTGTTTATTGATATCCCATACCTACATATTGTAATCCAAATCAGATGTAAGAGATGATTCGATATTAACTCCCTATGATCTTCCATCGGGTATCTCTTTGGTGGTTTCGGGCAGTTCAGGCGCTGCCAACCTTCTCATGTGTGTTAGGTATGAGTGATTGTGATTAAACTGTTGAGTATACCATACCTTAATTGAGCCATTTGAGTGTCCACTGTAAAGTTGTCCTTTGTAGTAGATGAGGGCGTTAACAGCTCCATTGCAGTTCTGACCCATCTCCAGAACTTGTGTGTGGACACAAGAAATGCGCTGTGCTTGTCATGTCATGCAATTCATTTTGAATTCAATAAGTGAATAACTATAAGCATAAATTTTGGAGATGAGGAGTGCAGAAGTGAATCCAGATAACCTAATAGGTGAAAAAACAGCGGAAAATAGCAGTATATAGACTTACCGATTTAGTTTGAAGGAAATAATCAGTTACGTTTAGTAATTCCTCTGCCATCCAGGTAATGTTTGAAAGCCGTCTCAGTGACTCTCTCACTCCCTCCGAAAACGGAATCACTTTTTGCATGCCTACACAATGTCCATGCCTTAATGCATGAAATTGAGTAAAATGAATGAATAATCAGTTGTTTCAGAGTAAGCATGTTACCTTTGACAGAAGCATAATTATAAACACATAAACATGCTAGTAACCTCTCTTCCAGATCTGAACCAGGATGCAGAAACTTCTCTATTCCACTTAGTAAAATTTCACAAGCAGTGTGTCTGAGTTTTTGAGGAGTCTTTGCGGCAATTTAACAGCCTAGCCATGCAATAGCTATGAGACAGTCTCTTGAGACACTCTTTATATTGCTGCACAGTCCCTTCTCCAATGCTCGGAATAAAGGTTCCCCTTTTGTGATGATACTTCTTGCAATCTTTCTGCACCATTCATCTATGCTAGTGTCCTGCAAGATTACGAGTCCATTTACTTACTCTGACATATAAATTACTATTTTCTCATAGTTTTCATTTGTATGCTCACCTCTAGGCTTTGATTCGACCAATCAAAGTTTCTTATCATATTCTTGTGATGGAATGATTTTAAACCTGCCTTTGTTACCAACCGTGCCACCGTATAAGGTTCTCCTGTCCAAGTATAAGTCCCTCCAAGATTTGATAGTATATACGCTGATAGGATTTGGGTCTTAGAGCTTTCTTCAGATGCAATTGACTGAAGGACAACCTCCATAGCCTCTTCCCTGAATATGCTCTTATCTGACGAGTCTTCCTACAAAATGCAAAACGTTAATGTAATCGCTAATCTGTTCTATGGATTGAAATTATCATAATGGGGGAACACGATTTCCGATATCCCATCTACAATAAAAAGCAAGCAAGAAAGATATACATCATATTGATTACCACTTACCAGCATATCTAATTGAATCAAGAGGTTTGCAGCCATGAGCCTGTACTCAGGTTCTGACTGTTGGATGCATGACTACAATATGTCCATAATGTTGCTGCTGTCTGGTTGTCGTATCTGATGCAATAGACTTATTGCTGATGACCTGATAAAGAGGCATTTATCTTAAATATAAGAGCATATGATTCACTTCACTGCTTATTGGCAAGTTATTTCTTTAGGTGATTGTGCTTATGTTACCCATATATGTTCAAGTACTAAGTACACTATAAGAAAACAATATGAAGTATTTGACATACCTTGGTATGCAAAGGATCTCATGAAAGAATTGAAGTGCAGCACACTCGCGCATCTGTCTCGGCTTTTTAGCAGATGTACAAATGGATCCATAGGAGTTCAGTTTGATATTAAACTTCTACATTTTCCATCAAATCGCATGCATTTTACTAAAACAGCTGCCAAAGAACTGATCTCTTTGATATTACTATATCTTGCAACATTCACAAGTTGAGAAAGAACCTGGCTTGAACTGATTTCAGCCAAATGGATGTTATTTGTGGCACTATCAAAGGCAGTTAGTAACACTTCAATCATCAGTAATGCTGCTTCACGAGGTGTTAGTGCAGGTGATATGAAGCCATCTTTATGGTTGCTCCAATTGCAAGCCACCTCCAACAGTGCGGGTAAAAGTTCAAAACCTTTTATTTCTTTAAGCGAGGGGTTTATCAAATAGATTAGAGTAGCTGCATCATCCACATTACATTTCAGGGCAGTTACCAAATTGCACAAACGTAATCCTTTTTGCTTGATATCCTCTATGACAGTTTTGTTCTCTACTATCGAAGTCAAAAGAGTGGAAACTACGGCCCCTATGATTCTTTCTTCTTTGGAAGTTGAAATGATGTTTAACAATTGATCAAGAGTTGCATTCCTCAATTGCTCAAATTTCACTTCAGTGTCCTGCATGGTTGAAAGTTCTACACTGCCATCATCTTCTTCACATGTTTCAATTTTATCTGACAAGCATAATGCAGAAACTCTCTTCTCAAATATTTCCATCTGCACTTCCTTTCCAGGATATAAACTTTCTGCATTCATACTTTCCCTGGTGTTTGACTCTTGCTTGTACCTTGCAGAATTCTTCAGGTTACCCACATGAGTATGCTTCTTGTCCTTGAGTGCTTTAGATGGTAAGTGATCGAAGAGTCTAAAACTATGATGTTCTGATATCTTTAGAGTTTCTCTACCTTCACCATGCAAATTGTAAAAGGAATTGGAATCCATCTTTTTCAGTTCCGATATAGATAAGTTTAAATTGCTGACAGAACTAAGACTTGTGCAAGAAAACATATGACTTGAATACCCTTCATAGGCATCTTCTTGCATGGTACATCGGGAAGCTTCTTCTGAAGCTTTACCGGTGCATGCTGGGTTTGAAACGGAGCAAGTTGCTTGCACCTCCCTGTGTATGTTAAGCCAATTTAACTAACAAATAATGTAGCTATACATTTGATACACTGCTTTTATGTATAAGAAGGTATTAGACTCAGATTTTGATTAGTGATGGTAGTACAGGATTACCAATCACTGGCTTCAGATTGTGTATCATCGTCCTCTTCTTTACTAGTCCTTAGTGAACTTTGAATTTCATCCACCTGTGCCTGGAATAGTGAGAGCAACCAGGAATTTAGTGAGAATTTCAGTTTGTATTACTAGATATCTACTCTCGCAATCTTTAGAACCTTACCTCTGACACATCTCCTTCTTCGGCGAAGTCATTAAGTGAATGACTGGAACTTGATGACTGAGACTCCTCCAACATATCCTGAATGTTTTTTATTTGTGAGCTCCGTTCCGTGTCTCCGTTGTAAATTTCATCCCAATTTACAGAAAGAGTCCTCGCGCAATCTTTTTGTGGAGAAATTGTTTGCTTTGCAGTCACTGTTGAAGCTCTAGCCGTATCTGTCATTTCATCAATTATATGTTCGTGACAATCAGGAGGATGAACCTGTGTGGCCTGCACCAGTTTCTAATCTGAATAAGCTTCAAAATATAGAACTACTTGTTGTTACCTAAAGAGGGCATTTCTGCAAGTCCACAAGACTGTGAGTGGGAAGGCTGCTTTACAATTAACAACCCTGTAACCTCTTGTTGACATTAACTACGATACTGGATTTGAAAACGTACTTTCAGTAGAAGCCAAGAATGGAAAACAGAAATAGACGTGTTGCTTACATCGTAAGACTTCGTCCAGCCATTTTTATCTTCAGCCAAGTTGGGATATTTGGTACTGGTACTGGTGCTGGTGCTATTAATCGGCATATCAGAGCTTTCCTTGCGCGGTGATTGTTTGCGAGCTCCTGCAGGACTGTTAAAAATACAACTAGAATTCTCAATTAAGTGGGAATACTGTTCGAATTCTAGTTCTGTGTACTGTTAGTTTCAAATTATATGTTTTTGAAAGGAAACTATAACATCCTAGTTCTGTGTCCTGTTACATTGATACATACTATTTCAATCGATTGAACCCAAGAGTATATCTAGATATCACAACTTAATATCAGAATTGATATGCGAAGAGCAGAGAAAATTTACATGAAAGTTTGTGGTTCATCTTCCAGTGAAGGAGCAACTTGGTGGTTCCGGCGCAACTGAGTACTCTCTCCACATGACATGATCTGATAATACATCAACCAGCTTTTGTATCTTCTCGCCTGCTGTTTCTGTTGGAGAATATTCCTGTAACAGCGAACAAACCAAACAGAAGCTTGAAAAGAGTTAAGGGTTAGAACAGATAACACACTTCAGACAATCACACAAGCACAGAGAGATGGAGTCGTCTGTTCAACAAACTGCCCTTAACTCGATATTTGTCTGGTACACCTTTAGAAAAGTGTTGCTATACCTTTAGAGATGACAAATCGAATCCAGGATAAAACCACCTGATACCAACCCAGTTAGCAAGACTCGTTGGCCCGTTGTGAACTTAACAGTAGAAGAAGATGAAAATAAACTAGTGGGCATACAAAGCAAGAAGAGGGGAAAAGTCGTCAGGTCAGTGGCTGCGACTGGGGTAAGTGAAAATCTGATTTTTGTTTTTCTTTTAAAGAAGAAGAAGACTGTTGATTTTTTCAAACGGTCAAAATTCATTTAATTAAACATATTTAATTCGAGATATTTAATTAAAAGATTTTATTTATTAAACCTGATTTAATTTTATAAATACAAAACGGTCAAATATTTAATGTATAGAATTAAAATATAAAACCGTTGGATCTTTGATGGGCACACGTATGCACACGCCAAGGCTCACGCAAAAGCACACGTAAGCTCCGCAAGCCCGCGGCCCGCGGTGCGCACATGTGTGCATTTGCCCACTAGTCCATTTCCTAAGTCCCTATCCAATCCACTAGTTCTTTTTCCTTATATAGAACGTTTGTGGTAATAAGGATAAACTTCCTCCTTGGTTTGCCCAATATGGGACAAACTAAAGGTTTCTCATTCACTAAGAAGTGAAAATGGATGGCTTTAATTTTTCCACCCCAAATTTGGACTAGTGACCCTAGGTCCCTTTAAGATATATTAAGTAACAAAATTAATTTTAAGTAAGAAATCCATTTTTAATTCTAACAATCCCCCACATGAATGAAGAAAGCGATAAATCAGAAAACCGGAAAACGAGAAATACCTCTTAAGCAATAGGTGTTCATAAGGAATTGAACCTTTGCTTAGTGAGAAGTACCGGAACTACTTGATGGACAGTGAACGCGATGTCTTGAACTGCCATGGTTTGGTGTAATTCATCAATAGCTCCTTACGCGAGATATCTCTCATGAGTGCTGTTAAGTTCACGCCGTTGTGTCCGTTTTGGCCCTGGACATATCCCGTTTTTCATAATGCTCTAGAGAACAGCTCAATTCTCATAGGAAGCGACCCACTTCCTCATGCAGATAGGTGAGTTCTATCAAGAGTGTTAACTGTTACACCCCATTTCAATCTTAAATTGAAACTATAGAACTCATTAAGAATTTACTATAAGTCATCCTCACATGCAGTCACACTATCCCGTCTACACCATATGGAAGGGACAGAGAAAATAATTCCCTGATATTGTTTAATTTTTACTCGCCACAAATTAGTTATCTCATTCAAAACCTTGATATTGGGATCTCCAGTCAGCAAGGTTGAGTATTCTTCATGGCAAGTTTTAATTTATGAGCTTAAGTCCCATCCCCCTCGATGCATTATTAACTATCTCCTTGGACAAGCCTTTCGTCAAAGGGTCCGCTATATTCTCCTTAGACCTCACAAAGTCAACAGAAATAACGCCAGTTGAGATTAGTTGTTTTAGAGAATTGTGTCTTCTCCTAATATAAATAGATTTTCCGTTATAGTTGCTGTTTTTAGCATTAGATATTGCATCTTGACTATCACAATGTATAGATGTAGCTGGCACAGGCCTATGCCAGAGAGGAATGTCTTTTAAGAAACATCTTAGCCAAGCGGCTTCCTCTCCTGATTTATCTAACGCAATAAACTCGGATTTCATAGTGGATCGAGCGATACAGGTCTGTTTGGAACTCTTCCAAGACATTAATCCACATCCTAGAGTGAATACATATCCACTCGTAGACTTTGACTCCTCTGAGTCTGCTATCCAGTTTGCATCACAGTATCCTTCAAGAACAGCGGGGTGTCTTTCATAACTCAAACGGTAGTTTAAAGTGTATTTAAGATACCTCAACACTCTGAAAAGTGCATCCCAATGCTCATGTCCTGGATTACAGGTATACCTACTTAGTCTACTCACATCATAGGCAATGTTTGGTCTTGTGCAGTTCATTAAATACATCAGACTTCATATGACACGTGAATATTCAAGTTGCGAGACTCCATTGCCTTTGTTTTTCTTGAGTTTGCAAGAAGGGTCAAATGGAGTACTTGCTGGTTTACTGTCAAACTGGTTAAATTTCTTAAGAACTGATTCAACATAATGAGATTGACTAAGACTGAATCCATTAGACTCCTTTCTAATTTTCATCCCTAGGATTACATCAGCAGGACCTAAGTCTTTCATGTCAAAGTTCTCACTCAACATGTTCTTAGTGGAATTAATGATTTCTAAGGTTGTACCTAGTATAAGCATATCATCAACATACAAGCATACAATCAGACAGGCATCATTTATAGATTTTTTGTACACACATTTGTCAGCTTCATTTATTTTAAATCCACTAGAGAACATTCATGATCAAATTTTTCATGCCATTGTTTCGGTGCTTGTTTCAAGCCATATAAAGACTTTTTAAGTCTACACACTTTGTTTTCATAACCCTTCACTACAAAGCCTTCGGGTTGGTCCATATAAATTTCTTCATCTAATTCACCATTTAGGAACGCAGTTTTTACATCCATTTGATGTATTTCTAGGTTATGAATTGCAGCGATTGCAATTAGCATCCTAATGGAAGTAATTCTAGTGACAGGTGAATAAGTGTCAAAGAAATCTACACCTTCTATTTGTTTATAGCCCTTAGCTACTAGTCTAGCTTTATACTTTTCCACAGTTCCATCTACCTTACGTTTTCTCTTGCAGATCCATTTACAGCCTATGGGTTTGCACCCTGGAGGTAAATCTACTATCTCCCAGGTTTCATTCTGAACAATAGAATCCATCTCACTAATAGTGGATTCTTTCCACCATGGGCTTCAGACGAAGTCATGGCCTCTTTATAGGTTTGTGGATCAGT
Source organism: Papaver californicum (assembly GCA_023531435.1). NCBI lineage: Eukaryota > Viridiplantae > Streptophyta > Magnoliopsida > Ranunculales > Papaveraceae > Papaver > Papaver californicum. The sequence continues at coordinate 1,283,047 of JAJJMC010018788.1, forward strand.
TTCAACTAAACAGGTTATGAAGTCTGGCCCAAAAGATTTTTCTATTCTGAGTCTTTTGCCTCTTCTAGGTTCATAAATATGGCTAGGAGAAGGGACATATAGGGGATCATCACATATCATGCGAGATTCAGATTTCAACGGAAACACATTTTCAAAAAATGTAGCATCCCTAGATTCCATAATGGTGTTCACACCAATTTCTGAGTTTTCAGAACTCACAACCATAAACCTATAAGCAGTGGTGTGTTCGGGATATCCTATGAAGACACAATCAACTGTTTTAGGTCCTATTTTAGTCCTCTTAGGTGGAGGAATAGAGACATTGGCTAAACACCCTCACACTTTGAGGTATCCATAAGAGGGTTGTTTGCCTTTCCATATTTCATACGGTGATTTGATTGATCCTTTAAGGGGCACTCTGTTCAGGATATAGCAAGCTGAGAGGACGGCCTCCCCCCACAAGTTCGCCGGTAGTCCTGAACTGATTAACATAGCATTCATCATCTCCTTAAGGGTTCAGCTTTTCCGTTCAGCCACTCCATTAGATTGTGGTGAATAAGGAGGAGTTACCTCATGAATAATGCCATGTTTTGCACAAAATTCTCCTATAGGGATTACATATTCACCTCCACGGTCAGATCTAATGGTTTTAATTGTGGTGTTCAATTGGTTTTCTACTTCTAATTTATATAATTTAAATGCTTACAAAGCATCATCTTTTCCTTTAAGCAAGTAAATATGGCAGTATCTAGTATAGTCATCTATGAAAGTGACAAACCATTTTTTACCACCTCTGCTTTGGATTGATTTCATATCAACTAAGTCTGAGTGAATTAACTCTAAGGGATTAGAATTTCTGTGGACATTTTTCTTAAAGGGCTTCTTTGCATATTTTGATTCTACACAAACTTCATATTTATGTTCATATTCCAAATTTAATTTTGGAATGCAGCCATAGTTTGCCAATTTGTTCATTGAATTATAATTTACATGACCAAGTCTACCATGCCAGATATTCAATGAGACAACAACATAAGAAGAATCAACTTTATTAACTTCAACAGAGGTTACAGATAATTTGTATAGGCCTTCAGCCTTATAGCCCTTTCCCACAAAATCCTTTCCCTTAGTGATAATCACTTTCCCAGACTCAAATACAATCTTAAAACCCTTATCATCTAGCACACCACTTGAAAAGAGATTCTTGCAGATGTCTGGTACGTGTAAAACTTCATTCAATGTGAGGATTTTCCCAGAAGAGAGCTTCAGCGAAATTTTTCCTTTTCCTGCTACCTGTGCTGCAGATGAATTACCCATATAAAGTTTTTTTCCTTCTCCTACCGTCTGATAGGAGGTGAACATGTCTTTACTTCCGCAGACATGTTTGGTAGCTCCAGAATCTACCCACCAGTCTCTCACATTGGTAACTAAGTTAACCTCAGACACCATGCCAGAAAACTCATTTTTACTACTTTCAACTAAATTTACATTTGTTTTCTTAAAATTCACATCTTTGCGTTTTCCACAATGAATTGCCATATGGCCAGACACACCACAAACATAACATGCTCCCTTAATTTTACCAATAACAGATTTTGGTTTTTGAAAAGTACATTTTCTTTGCGGGCCTGGCTTGCGCTTGTTGTGGTCCAGACTTAGATTGACAAATTTGTGTTCGATAACGTGAGCTTTGTTTGACATGTCTCTTGCAGAAGACATTCTTGTCCTTTGAACACAACAATTCTTCAACTTGGATTTCTTGCCCAATTCTACCATGGAAATTTCACCAGTTTCATGCCTTAGTCTTCTCTTGTATTCAGCCCAGGAATTTGGCAATTTTTCAATAACAACAAAAACTTGAAATGTTTCGTCAATAACCATTCCTTCGACAATTATTTCATTAATAATTTTTTGCAGCTCCAGAAACTGATCAACCACTGATTTATCATTCATCATTTTATATTCCAGAAAACGTGCAACCAGGAATTTTTTACTTCCTGCTGTTTCTGTTTCATATTTATCTTGTAGTGCAGTCCATAAATTGTAAGCATTAAAATTATCCTTGGCATTGTAAAAATCATATAAAGCATCTTCTAGGCAGTTTAAGATATGATTTTTGGCCATATAATTACTTCTCTTTCAATTTTCTAAGTCCTGTAATTTTTCAGGTTCATTCAGAGACTCATCAAACGGCTTCAGAACCATATCATCTAGCATGTGGAAACTCAGGAAAAATAACATTTTTGGCTGCCATCTCTTGAAGTCCTTTCCAGAAAATTTCTGAGGTCTGTCAACATCAGTCTTCACCATTGTTACAGAAGTAAAATTTTGAAATTAAACAAGATATCGAGTTAAGAATGTTGGAGAATATTCCTGTAACAGTGAACAAACCAAACAGAAGCTTGAAAAGAGTTAAGGGTTAGAACAGACAATCACACAAGCACAGAGAGATGGAGTCGCATGTTCAACAGACTGCCCTTAAATCGATATTTGTCAGGTACACCTTTAGAAAAGTGTTGCTATACCTTTAGAGATGACAAATCGAATCCAGGATAAAACCACCTGATACCAACCCAGTTAGCAAGACTCGTTGGCCCGTTGTGAACTTAACAGTAGAAGAAGATGAAAATAAACTAGTGCGCATACAAAGCAAGAAGAGGGGAAAAGTCGTCAGGTCAGTAGCTGCGACTGGGATAAGTGAAAATCTGATTTTTGTTTTTCTTTTAAAGAAAAAGAAGACTGTTGATTTTTTCAAACAGTCAAAATTCATTTAATTAAACATATTTAATTCGAGATATTTAATTAAAAGATTTTGTTTATTAAACCTGATTTAATTTTATAAATACAAAACGGTCAAATATTTAATGTATAGAATTAAAATATGAAACCGTTGGATCTTTGATGGGTACACGTATGCACACGCAAGGCTCGCGCCAAGGCTCAAGCAAAAGCACACGCAAGCCCGCGGCCCGCATATGTGTGCATTTGCCCACTAGTCCATTTCCTAAGTCCATATCCAATCCACTAGTTCTTTTTCCTTATATAGAACGTTTGTGGTAATAAGGATAAACTTCCTCCTTGGTTTGCCCAATATGGGATAAACCAAAGGTTTCTCATTCACTAAAAAGTGAAAATGGATGGCTTTAATTTTTCCACCCCAAATTTGGACTAGTGACCCTAGGTCCCTTTAAAATATATTAAGTAACAAAATTAATTTTAAGTAAGAAATCCATTTTTAATTCTAACAGTTTCATCATCTCATCAACTGCCTCACAAGAGTTGTTATTCAAAGAATCTAAATCAGAACCTTTCAATTTGCTCGTATATGGAGAAAGGAAGATATTTTCACATATTTCAGGGATAAATTCCATTCTAGCAAGCCGTGGACAGACTAGCAGAGCTTGAAGGAAGTGCAATGTCGTTTGCCACTCATCCTTCTGGAGATTTCGAACTAGAGATAGATAAAAGTACGAACAGCAAATTAAGAAGCGATTTCGAATCCCAGCGGTTCTACCACGTTCGCTAAGCAGCGCTGGAACCTGAAGCATTTTCTCAGTACTCCTCAACCGGGTAATACTCTCCTCTGAATTTTTGGACTGAATTGCAGACTCAAGATTCAGAATACCCCAGTAAAGATTTGACAAGACTGAATGTTCGGAGAATTCAAAGTACTCTTGTTTTTTAATCTTCAGTTTCGAGGTACATCTTAGTTGTAGACGTTTCCTTGCTTGTGGGTCTTCAATAAATCCTACAACATGTTGATTGATTAAATCGACAAGTGTACGTATTGTTTCGAAATTCAATCTTTCATGATTATGAGCAGTAGTACTAGTAGTTCCATTCAATCTTTCATGATTATGAGCAGTAGTACTAGTAGTTCCAGTACCAGTACCAGAAGAGGATACTGTAGCCATTGAAGTATGAGACATTTTAGTTTCATCCGTCTGCAAGAAAGAATGAATGGCTGGAAAGGATAAGTGAGAATGGTGGTTGCAGAGATTGAGGATGGAATAGAACATGTTCTCGTGACTACAATGCAGGTACAATCCAAAATTCCAAACAGGGTTTGTCTTTTCCATGGATTCTGACAAAATAAGTTGACCGTTACTTACATTCCTCATATCTTTCCTCAATGGAAATGAATCGAAACATACTAATTATAACAGAAAAAACAGTATCTTTTTGGTCAACTGTTTCTGTCTCACCTTTTCATTTTTATGGTAATAATTATACATCTGTTTATTACTGTTTCTGAGAGTTTGTAGGGCCCTCTATGATCATCGATCATAGAGATCCATAGAAACATGAAGGAATGTTTTACTTTCCATTTACTGTTGCTTCCTAGACTCCGTATTCTTTCCATTTTTGACAGTAAAATGATTCTTATCCAACAGCTCTCATATGCAGTTTTTCTTTGTTTACCGATCTGACTCGGGTTATGAATCTGACTCGAACATAATTAAATCGTATGTTTTTGATTTTCTAGTGTCCAACTCGGCTTATTTTAAAAAGTTTTAATGTCTGAGAAGGTATAATTTGGCTCATACATTCGACTGGGAATTATTAGATTCAAATATCATTTTATGCCTGATTACCTGATTGATTCAAGTACCATTTTATACAGTCAGGCACATATCTAACATGATACGAAAGTTTTCTATGACTCTATTAATTACTCATTTTTAACAACCTGCTACAGGTATCATAGGGCATTAAATTTCAGTAAGTAAGTTTTTTTGACTATCGTTTGAATTTTGGGTGTAACAAATAAATATATTAATTGCTTCTTATTAAACTTTTTCAATTTTGGTCTAAAAAAACCTCGCGAATTTGTGGGCTATTCAAAACTAATTAGGGGCTATTTTTTTAAAGCAATCCAATGGGAGTGGCTAAGGGGTGACCTAGGGGTATGTAAAATTACCATAAAACCTTTCACTAATCAAATTATTATCAAAAAAACCTTTCACTAATAAAACCTAAACCTAAACCTATTTCACTCCACTTCCTCTCAAATTATCGATTCCACATCCACTTTTCTCTCTAATTTCAAAATCACCGATTACACTTCAAACTACCGATTATCAAACCTTTTCTTCTCAACTTCAACTGATTAATCGTAAACCAATTCATCGTATAATCGTAAACCAATTAATCGTTGTTACTACAATCTAAAGATTCCTCGACAAAAGCAAATAAATCGTCAACCTCCTAATACACAGTGGCTGCCATTTGCCCTAAGGGCAAGAGATCGAGAAATTATTCAAGAACAATACAAAGAACGCGATGAACGCGATGAGGATGAAGTAGAAACAGAGTCCGATTACGAAAATCTGCCTCTCCAGCAGTTGATGGCTCCAATAAGGTAAGGGGTTTACCATAATTTGTGTTTGTATTGCTTAAATCGTATGAATTACTAGCTAGAATACCAAGGGTTTTAGGTTAGATTGCACAATCGGTAGTTTCATGGTTGTATTAAACTACCGATTGTGAAAGTGTTCTTCACTGCTCATGAAAATCATGCACAATCGGTAGTTATGTTTAGGTTAGAAACTACCGATTGTTCTACTGTATCAAAATTTAGTGATAATCTGTAGTTTTGTATAGGGTTAAACTTTCGATTGTGAGTGTTCAGTGAACCTCAAAAACACCCACCACAATCGGTAGTTAGGTTTAGAACTAAACTACCGATTATTCTACTGGATGCAAAAGTAGTGATAATCGGTAGTTTCGTTTAGTGTTAAACTTTCGATTGTGCAAGTTAGTGATCCTCAAAAACATCGATCACAATCGGTAGTTATTTTTACACATAAACTACCGATTTTAAATTTTTTATGTAACTACCGATTGTGCGTGTGTCCATAGACTTTTGTGTTCCCATTTTTTTATGCACAATCAGTAGTTAGTGTAGATCCCGAGCTACCGATTGTGCACAATCGGTAGTTAAGTTATTTTTTATACTACCGATTGTACACAATCGGTGGTTACATTGTTTTCTTGCCTACCGATTTTAACAATATGTTGAGTTCAATTTACTTTGTTTACCGATTATGTATTGAAATAATTGTTCTTTATCTTGTATCAAAAAAGGGAAAGGCGTTCTAAGCAACGACACGATCCAATTCTATCGGGGCCTCGTCGTGAAGGCGGTAAGAAGGTTACCGCTAGTGCTAGACGACAAAAGAGCGCTAGCCAAAACGAAGAAGGAGGACCAAGTGCTCCACAACCTCAACACTTCGAAGGAGGTGGACCAAATGATACCCAAGAAGAAGAAGAAACTGGTACAAAGAAACAACCAAGGAAGAGAGGAGGACACAAGGTCCCCGACTCTCTGAAGATTCAGAGTCTACGACAAGGTCAAATCCCCGGGCTCCCAAGAGACGGAGGAGATCTATTGTTTGGCTACAAGGATTCTTGGGCCAAGGAAATCTACTCTACCGAGGTAAAAATTATTAAACACCATTCTTAACATATTGTATTTTTATTCGTAGAAGTGTTAACTTTTATTCTAATTGTTTTTTAATTCGTCGTCTATATCAGGACCATTCTAATGTGTTCCATCTATTGAAATCTACTGCCGCACCATACAAGATGGTCGATTGGCCGCTGGGCGGTGAGTTTCTTCGGTTCCAGCAAATAATACTGAGCTCAGGGTTATATAGGGCTGCCGAAAAATCCATGTTAAAACACGACCGTGTGTCGATATCGGCATTCATGGAGCGGTATTATCCAGAGACCGATACTTTCCACATGCCTTGGGGAGAGATGACCATCACTCCCGATGATGTGGTGTAAATTGTAGGTATGACCGACCATGGTACGGCGGCCAAGTTTGATTATGTGAAGCAGTTAAGCTGGGACCAGCTTTATGCTTTGACCGATAAGTGTTTTGGCTGGGACCGAGAGACCTCTAACGAAGAGTTTGACCGGTGCGTTAAATACAGCACCAGGTAATTCAGTATGGTTCATCTAATGGAAAGGTTCAGAGGCAACTTGAAAAAAGAGGAGGCCAACCCAGAGTTCAGCGATGACCAGGTCAGAGCTGCAGCCACTGCATATTTTTTGTGCGTTTTGGAATGTGTAATTTTCCCAAATGCTAGTGGCAACTAGGTTGACGCGAACCTGTTACAACTTTTGGATCCCATCCACAAAGTTTGAGACTATTCGTGGGGCACGGCATGTCTTGCGTTTTTGATGGAAGAGATGAGAAAGGCATCCCGGGCTAGCCAAATAGCCGGGAACTTGAGCTTATTGCAGGTATTTTAGTAACTCCATTGATGGTTTGATTGCTATTTATTCTTTCTTCCTTCAAGAATCAATTTTCTCATACTTGGTTTGATATATACACTAGGCTTGGATATATGATAACTTCTCGTCCCTCGAGTTGGCGAGAGAGAACCCGGAATGGGAGAAAGGCAGTACCTGAGGCAAAAATTCATCTTTTCTGGCAACCATTCGAGGTTCAAGGTGCGGGAGTTGGTAACTTTGAGGAGGAAACTTGACTCTATGGCGTCCGGAGATGTATGCTTTGATCCCTACAGGGATGATCTAGCTGATTGTACTATACCTCGAAGGTCTGAGTTGGCATTGTACTTTGGACCCTTGTGGAATCGAACATGATATGTCATCTACAATGCATCTAGGGTCCTGCGTCAAATAGGTTATGTCCAAGAATAACCTAGGCCTCGCATCCACAACAAGTTCGAATTGGACGTGGAGAAGTGTGAGTGTGCTAAGGACACGATCACAGTTGTTTACACGGGTAACCCATTGATAGACACATTTTAGTGTCTAAATTGCACCTTAATTTCTAGTGAGTTAGTATTCGATTTTGTATCTATTACGTGTTTTTATGCTTTTGTAGGTACATTAGAAGAATAAAGATTTGT
>JAJJMC010018788.1:1290942-1310579 GCA_023531435.1 Papaver californicum
GCGGGTCAACCAGGCGAGTCAACCCAGCGAGTTGGATCGGGCCGAGTTGACTCATCGGGTTTTCCTTTTCCAAACAGGAAAAGAACTGGATACACTGAGTTACGGATTTCTGGGATGTTTTAGGATTTAAAGTTATCCAAAAGATAGTAGAGACCAATACAAGTTCAAATCAATCGAGAAAACAGCGAAAAATCCCGGAAGAATCACCTCAAATCCGAGTTTTGGCCGGAAAATATTTCTTTTGCTGTGGAGGATTAAAACTAGGATTTGTATAGATTTTAAAGAGTTTGAATGGGATTAGAAAACTCTCTAGGGTTCCTACACCCTATATATACGAAGAGAAGCCGAAGAAATCACACACGAAAACCTAGAAAAGAAATCAGAGCAATTCCGGCCACTTCCGGCTGCCGCCGGTCACCTGCTGGTGCATCGCCGGCACTGTTCTTCATCAGCCATCACCGAAGAAGACGACTAAGCAACGTCTGTATCTGTTGCATATCCAGTGTTACAGCTCTGCTCCTGTTGCCTTAGACTTTGAATACTCATGTTTCTTAATGCTTTCTGTTACAGCTGAACCCTGTTCTGTAACATTTATAAACATCTCTGTTCAGCTGTTACACCATTATTTCACTTTGTAATTGATATTTTGAGCAATGAAGAGATCTTTTGAGCAAGTTTTCTTCACCATGGGCTAAGTTTATTTACTGGGATGATGGATAAGGTAATTTTCTCAATTTTATGTGATTTAATTATTTTCTAATAATTATTTATAATTCTTTTGTTATTAGAATTGCATAGTTTTAAATAGTGAAAACGGTTTTCTTTCAACAGTTGTGCTTTTGCTTGATGGATTATGCTTTGTTAATTAATTTTGATAGTCCATGCTTGTGATTTACCTCTGTCTGTTAGCATAAAAAAAACCAATTTTGGCAATTATTTGTGCTTCAATTAATCTAAAAAGAATTATCTGATTAATCACATAGGTTGCTAGATTTACCTGATTCCTGATTCCTGGTCCTTTTAAAATTATTTAAAAATCATATTTAGGTTATTTAGTCTTTTTCATACTCCTGGAATTTTCTAAAGTTAATTAGAATCATTATTTTCTAAAATCATTACCTTCACAAGTTCGAGAAACGAACCTTTATTTACCACTTCTAAAATTACATCACCCATCTGTTGAAGATTGGAACAACAGAATGCAGTACAGGATCAACGAGGGGAAACCTGTAAACCGAGGTGATGAAGCAGCCTCAGCCTATATGGTATGGTACCGGGAGCATTCCCATCCTCACGTGATCCGTGAAGATAAAGGAAAGAGCACAGGGTGCCCGAATATAGGTCCATCATCAAAGACAACCTGTCCGGCTATGAAAAGCTGGTACATAATGTTATTTCCTTTTGATTTTAGTATTACGGGTCAATATTATAGATAATAATCGTTTGATTATTATTTCCTAAAAACAGAAGAAAAGGATTGCATTTCTGTCAAACAAGATAGGTGCGTGCATCAATGGGGGAGTTCCTCCAACGAGTGCGCATAAAGACCTCCTTGAAAACCTCGATAACGTAGAGTATGATGTCAAGTTTGGAGAGAAATCTACGACCAAGAGGAAGCCAACATCTAAGGGATTTCGAAGTCGCGCATCAAAGAGTGTTGCTCCTCAAGCCAATGTCACTCCTCCTCAAGCCGATGTCCCTGAAGTCAATGAACCTGAAGCCGATGTTGCTCGTGCTCATGTTCATAAAACCAAAAGGGTTAGGAATTAGGTTGTAATCGTTAAATTGAAGGATATTATTTTAGTGTTTAACATTTCTGGTTTTAAGGTCTAACATTTGAGATGATTATATGTACCTTTTTTGAGTTATCATTTGATTTTCCATCGATTTATTTTTAACAAGTTATGTTCTTCAAATTTTACATTATAATCGGTAGTTAGAGGGTTTGAACAAACTACCGATTGAGTAAATTCATCATTAATCGGTAGTTTAAGAATTACGTAAACTACTAATTGTGTACATTCACCAACAATCGGTCGTTTGTACAAAATTTGAACTACCGAATATGAGTGTTCAGGAGTTTTCAAAAAAATTGGATTTCCAATTTGGGGCTACTAATCATAATTGGTAGTTTGTACAAATTTTACCCTACCGAATGTGAGTGTCCAGGAGTTATGGAAAAATTGCAATTTCCAATTTGAGGCTACTTACATAATCGGTAGTTTGTACAAATTTTAACCTACCGATTGTGAGTGTAAAAAATGTTGAAATTTTTGAAAAACTTGCGATTTCCAATTTGGGGCTACTTATCATAATCGGTAGTTTAAGAATTTTTTAAACTACCGATTGTGATTGTACCCAATGTTAAAAATTTTAAAAAAATTCCGAATCCAATTTTGTTACCGTTTTGTTACAGTTCTGAATTGTTACCGTTGATCAACGACTGTAATTTGTATTCTGATACACCTATAAATAAATGAATTTATATCTATTATTCCAATTTCAAATCCACATCTTTTACATTTCATAGAAAATTTCTAATCTCTCGTTTTCATAATTATGGCTTACGAAAATTTTAGGCTTAATACAGATAATTTTACCCTAGAAGAAGATTTATCCCTATGTCGAAACATAGTATTACATTATCCAGCAAGGGGTCATGAACATCGAATGAATGGTTCAATGAGCATGCAATGGTTAGAACATATCCATGCTAACTTTTGTAATGAAACCGGTAACCCAAAGACCGGAACAGATCATGCCTTTTTTGTCGATATATAGAAATCACAAAGGAAGTACTAGAATTTTCTTCTTTAACCGTTAAGGTGAATGAAAAAAGAATTAGGAATGAAACTGATGATGAAGTTGTTGCCAGATCTCTGGAGGAATGGAGAAGATGGAAACGTCCATATTTCAGGTACAAACCTCATTTCGATATCCTAAGGGTGATGGAAGAATACAATCATTTTGTGTTGATTATTCTCCTAAGAAGTGAAGAACGTCGTCCCGATCGTCATACGACCCGTTGAAGGTTTGATAAAGTGTTTAAGTGTAATCTACTGATTTATTATATTTCATTTCCTTTAATGTTACGCGATGTATGCCTTTTCGATTCAGTATTAATGATTTATAAAAAAAATTAAGAAATCCAATTTGGGGCTACTTATTAAAATCGGTAGTTTAAGAAATTCTTAAACTACCGAATGGGATAATCGGTAGATTATGGTGTACCCAAAATTTCTGATTGTTAATATTAGTTCGAACTTAGTGTACATATTTTCTGTGCACTCTTGTTACACCAGACCTCAACGGATTATTTTTGAAAAAAAGAAGTTGTTAAGACTATAACCTATATAAGGAGGGTGACCTCTTCTCATTTATGCACCTCCAATACATTTTAACTCTCCAACTTCGAAGAAATAACCGTACAGATTAGTGGCTCAACCTATTCTCAACTAAAACATCAACTTTTTTCATTTCTTTTCCTCTACCGATTCTTCTACTCCTTTTACCATTAAGTACTCTATTGAAAATGGCTCCAAAATCTTTATCTAAACAATGAAAGAAGGGAAAGGAAAAGATGGTGATAGAAGAGTCCAAAACCGTTGAAATCAATTCGTCAACCGATTCCGAGGCAGATATCTATGTTTTGGATCCTCGGCTCATTTTAAGGGAGAAAGACTTGTCAACCATAAACCCATACTACAATGAAGCTGGTGAGTACATAGGTCCACTTCAGGCTGATCCTAAGGGGAACGAGAAGAATAAGAAGAAGCGGGTTGAAACTAGGACCAAGTCGAGAGTAACAAGGAGTGGAAAAATTTTATGAGATTAATGAGATTGATCACTTTGAATTTCTATGATGTGTTTTGTTTCGTTTGTTCGGATGTTTTTAGTTATTTTGAACAAGTTTAATGAACAATATGTAGTAATTTTATTTCAACAAGTTTTTCTACGGATGTTGAAATAGTATTACGAAGTTAGATGTTAAGTAAAATCGACATAATCGGTAGATAATAATGTTTCTAAACTACCGATTACATACAATCGGTAGTTATTAAATTCACGTGCTACCGATTATCCACAATCGATAGTTATTTATGTTCACTAACTACCGATTATGGCAAGAAAATTCCTGGGAACAAAACCATTATAATCGGTAGATAAAATTGATCTTTAAACTACGGATTACAAAGTTAAAATTTTTAAAGTTTAATTCAATTCAAGCTACAATCGGTATATATAAATTTTCAATTCCTACCGATTGTGAAAGACGAAGAGTTAGAAATTTTGTAAGTTTTGAGAAATTCAATGATGTGACGACACCTATAATCGATTAAGAGCTGAAGCAAGATACGACTCTGCAGCAACTATGCACAGAAACAACTCTAAGATACAAAAATGTCAAACCATAACTCAAGTCCACAATCACAACTTGTCTGCATCAGCTTGTTCCTCACCTACTCGTCCCGCACTAACTTGTCCTTACCAACTCGTCCAGCACCAGCTTGTCCCTCACAAACTCGTCCCGCACCAGCTCGTCCCTCACCAACTCGTCCCGCACCAAGCCTGATTTGTACCAAAGTTAGACGAAGGTCATTCAAGGATAAGATCAACATTGACACATGACAGATCACTATCGATACGTGGCGGACCTCCATCGACAGATGACAAAATTTGATGTTGAAACAGACAGCTTACTAAAATTATGAAGATAAGGATAACATACATTTTTTACTTTCCTTTATTAGCAGAAGACTAGGATAGAAGACTGGGACTCTTGTTTTTCCCCAATTTGACTTTCAGCAGAGAGAGAACTTCATCCTTTTGTAACACTCAATCATTAATAAAAACACCCAAACCTTCATTACCAGTGGATGTAGACACTCCGTTGTCGAACCACGTTAAATTTTTCTTGTATGAATTGCTTTTTTGTTTATTAATTTATCATCTGATTCATGTGGTTGTGTTGCCAAGATAGATTTTTGGTAATCATACATTTCCTCTCCTGTACACAAAGTCCAAAGATGTTGAAACACTTCTCTATGCATTCCTTCCTTGTCAAGGAAGCCTCTTTTTAGTCTTTTGGTTTTCCACTGTAAAAAAACACTGAAATGGCGGTCAAGTCAGGGGTGGATCATGAAGAAGAAACCGAAACAAGGGTAAACTTTTTCCGTCTCTTCTACATCGAAATATCAAACTGGGTTTTTAAAAATTTCTGTTTTTTTTTTGTTGCAAGTTTCATTCAATCTTTTTGTCTATGGTTTTTTTTTTTTTTGACAGAATAAAACAGAGAAATGGATTCAACATTACTCATCGTTGCATCAAATCCTTTTAGTGGGTGATGGAGATTTTTCATTTTCTTTATGTTTGGCTAAAGCATTTGGTTCTGCTTCTAATATGGTGGCTACATCACTTGATCAATATGGTATTATCTCTTCAAACTACTCTTTGTTTCTGCTTTAATGCTTTTATTTGACTAATACCTTAGTGTTGCATAAAGTAAAGTTGCACTTTTGCAATTTCTAGTGTTGATATGCCTTGAATCATTTGTTTGCCGGAATACTACGGGGAGTCCGAGGGGCAGAGCCCCTCGGCGGTGGTTATGACTAGGATTGTTTTCCGCTTTCTAGTCGAATTAGGGTTTATTTCTTTGCCCTATATATATGCATACGTTGTACCTAGAGTAAGTATCTTTGGTATTCTGCTCAGCAATAAAACTCTGGTTTCTCTGCCGTGGAGGTAGCTAACGTAACAGTTAGTGAACCACGTAAATCTCTGTGTCTCGATCTCTATTATTGTTCTCGTTTGATCTCTCGTTATAACATCTAGGGATTTGTATTTTGGCGCCAAATGAAATTGGAATGTAGTCCAAAGAATCCTGCACTTATACTTAAACTATTTGTAATCGTTAATTTACTAGTATTTGAAAATGTTGCTTTTGTTTCCGATATGTGCATAAAATATGTTCTTACTTATTACTTTTTTTTGTCTGTTTGTTTCTTCTAATCTAATTTTTGGAGGTTCGTATGTCTTGAAAATCATGTTTTGTGGGTTCTCATTTGGTAAATATGTTAAATGCAAGTGAATAATTTTCATTTAGGTCTTAATTATTAGGTCATCATCAAACAATCGAATCCTAGGATTAGAGGTTTAGGATGGATTGCTGTTAAGTCAGTTACGTGACGAATGTGCAATGATCTGAATGGTGCTGATATTGTGCTCACATCCAGTTAGCTAATATCTTAATCTCCATGTGGTCCAAAATTTTCTTAGATTTCTTAATGTTGGATGTTTCTAATTTTCTACTATTATTCTATTTTTCATTATTCAAGTGTGTAGAGCTTAATTTATCACTTCATTTATCCTATTTGTCATGCTTGTCCTTGTAGAGGTAGGAACTTGGTTGTTGCTGTTTTTGTTTATTGATGTTTTGCAAAATCCTAAATATTGCTTCTTACATAACAAACTTCTGTGGGGTTCAGATCCCAATCTCTAGGTTATCTTGCAGTGTTGGGGACTTTTGGGCTATTAATCTTCACAGCCCTAGGAAGTCAAGACTCAAGACATCTAACTGACCAAACATTATTAACCATGTTTATTTATATGTTAGCATCATAACATGGATACTATTTTGTTGAAAATTTCTTGAATACATTGTATTTATTAATCATCTGAAATCGGTACGAGATAAAGAAGTATAATAGAGCTTTAATCAAATTTAGAGAGCTTAGAGAAACTTGAAGCAACTCTCATGTGTAGAATTGGTCCTATGAAAGGCAATGGCGTTGAAGTATTCCATATACCACAGGAAAATACGGTTTAACTGACTTGTGGGGAAACTCTCATGTGTAGAATTGGTTCCAGGTAGTCATGTCTTCCTAGGATATAGGAAAGTATCTTCTAGCCTTTGTGAGATGGTTATCTTGTTTGTTTGTTTTTGATTGATGAGATGATTGTCTTGAGAGAATGATAGGAATTCATTGTCTTCCTATGGAACAGGAAGTATCTCCTAACTTCTGTAAAGATGGGCTGTCTTGCGTAAATGATAGGAATCATAGGATTCATGCCTTCCTATGAAACAGGAAATAGCTCCTAGCTTATCCTAAGTTTAAACTTTTAATACGACTTGTCTTTATATTTTACATGAGTTAGTTCACAAAAGAAAAAGAAAAAAAGAAACTGGACATATTTTCATTTTATTTTTTCAACTTTTGCGGACTTTAAAATACTATGTAATCACGAACCAGATGTGGTGATTAAGAATTACCCGGACACAAAATCAAATTTGGAGAGTTTAAGAAAACTTGGAGCAACAATTATGCATGGTGTGGATGCCACCCAACTGAAACTTTATCCTGACTTACAAAGGCGGAAATTCGATCGAGTTATCTTTAACTTTCCACATGCAGGATTCCATGGAAGGGAATCTCAAGTTCACATGATCAAGTAAGGTTTCTTTTTCTGATTTTTTTATTTCTGTTTACTCTCATTTCAGCATTATGTAATAATGTTAGTGGTATATGCATGTGTTCCTGCCTATTCCTTTCCTCTATACGCACATTACATTGGAATTCCTATGTAAGCGCATTCTGCTGTTGCAAATATCTGGAGTGTTGTTCATTTGCAGAATGTATTTTTTCTTGAACTTGGTTGTAAATGAGGATAACGATACCATATAGAAGATAGTATCATATCAAAAATCATCCCCAGAGCAATTACAAACGCTCTTCCATACGTGCAATACTGAATTTTTATACTATAAGGTATCCAAAACTCTGAACTTTTGACCCTTCAAGAAAGATATCCTAAAACATTATAAAATCCCTCAGTATTTAATTTTACATAAAATTCTAATAAGAAGGTATGTATAAGTCCGAGCTTATGACTCTTCGCTTTTTAGGAATTCTTTTTTGTACTTTGTTTCATCTCCCTATCACACACTTATTTTCGAATTTGTTGATAAGTCTAAAATAAGTTTCACGTTGATTCTTCGATATTCATACAATTTTCTTTGTTGTGGTGACATAGGATGCACAAAGATTTAGTGCAGGGTTTTTTCAGGAATGCAAGCCATATGCTTAGACCCTCTGGTGAAGTTCACATTAACAACAAGAAAGCACCACTATATGAAAACTGGAACCCCGAAGATCTTGCTAGGAAACACAATTTGGCATTAGTTGGGCGTGTTGAATTCAAAAAAGAAGACTATCCAGGTTACAAAAACAAGAGAGGAGCTGGGCCAAGATGTAATGAGCCATTTCCTTTAGGAAAATGCTGTACTTTCAAGTTTGATTTCAAGAAGTCGGATCTTGATTATATTCACACTGCACCCAACCAAATTCAAAGAACACAACCACAAGTTCAAAACCCACCTCCATTTGAGCCTAGTCATCTTTCTGTACTTCCCCAAAATCACGTGGTCCGACCACATACTAATAATCCTACTTCACATTATGTTTATAACCCCACTAGGCTCCAAGTTCAGCAAAAGCCATCTCAACCTCAAAAGCGAGTTCTATTTGATGTCAGTTATCCTCGTGCAGAGGTGAATATGCGAAGTAGCTTTAGGTATTTTGGTTCACCATATGCTCCGAAGATTTCTGATAAATGTTTTAGGATCTTTCATGGGTATTTTGCAGACACCGAGAAAATGTTCGGGAGAACAGGTTACTTTGCTGGCCAGGTTGTTCATGAAACTCTGAGAACTGGTTATATAATGCATCTTGAAGAACTTCACCGCTTCAGTGTATCAAGATCAGAGTGGTTGCATAGAATGCTGTATTATCTTGACAAGCAAAAGATGGGCTGAAGTTATATGGTTTTGGGTTGGAAAGGTTTGTGCATACTGGTGAAATACTTAACCTTGAACTATCAGGAGCGGTTTGTTGGAAGTTCCCTAATTTTGTGTAGGTTCTGATGTTTTTACTGCTAAACAGTTTATGCCTCTTTGGTTGAGGCTGAGTTCTGGGAAGTTCCCTGATTTTGTGCAGTATCTGTTGCATTTTCTATCCATATGGATTGTGCTTTATACTGCTTCGTCTGAGACTGCGAAGTCCATTGTAAGTGAAACTTAAGTTTATATTGCTAATTTATTGTAGTCAGATCAGATGACTTGAGTTCTTACAGTTAGTAGTCCCAACATTCAGCTCATGTCTTCTGTTTGAAAGACTTGACAAGGCTGTTTTGTTAACATTATTATAATTGTCTCCACTTCTAGCTTTTGAGAAGTCAAAAACTTGAAGCTGTTTGGCGATGCATTAAGTTATTAACATAGTCTCATGGCAGATTTTAGGTACCTTATCAAAATCTAATAATTTCGTCACACTACAAGAAAGGTACTTATACAGGCTAACTTAAGTGATATTAAGACTCATAATATATGTAAGCTGTCTTATGTTCCATATAATAAGTCACCCCATCCAGAATGGCAGCAATCTCTCAGCCTCTTTCACACTCAGCCCCCTCGGAAAACAAAATGACCTTAAAAAAGTATTCTGAGTTGCGGTATCACGGCCCAAGTGCATAACATTACAACCAAGATACACCACTAGACCATAGATTTTGCATCTATTCATTGAGCTTGCGCCTGATATCACCAGCCAAAATAGTTTAAAATATTGCACAGATTATCAGACCAATCAAAGTCAGTATCTCTAATCATACGGATCGAACTCGAATCTGACGGTCTATATTTTCCATAGGAAAAGCAAGGTATACTTATCAATCCGACTATCTTCATTTGAGCCAATCACATTTGAGATATTTAAATCTAAGGCTTCAAACACAAAGCGCAATCTTCACACGGATCAGTATCTCATCTAACGGACACAATCAAATCAAAGAAGCAATAAAATCCCTATCTCTTCCTCAAATGAGAAATCAAAATCAAACATTTACAGTAGAAAGAAACAGATAAATCTTGGGAAAATGTCAGGAAGAGGAAAAGGAGGGAAGGGATTAGGAAAGGGAGGAGCAAAGAGACATCGAAAAGTATTGAGAGATAATATTCAAGGGATTACTAAACCAGCTATAAGAAGATTAGCTAGAAGAGGTGGAGTTAAACGTATCAGTGGATTGATTTATGAAGAGACTCGTGGTGTTCTTAAGATCTTTCTTGAGAATGTGATTCGTGATGCTGTTACTTATACTGAACATGCTAGGAGAAAGACTGTTACTGCTATGGATGTTGTTTATGCCTTGAAAAGACAAGGAAGAACTCTTTATGGATTTGGGGGCTAGGGTTTTTTGAGATTTTTTCTGGGTATTATTGTAAAGGGAGATGAATTAGGGTCATTAATTGAAGCGATTTCTTGTTGTCGGTAGTTTTTTTTTCATTTCATTTTGTTGATGATGAAATGCCCCCTAAAAATCAATTATCTTTTTTGAAGCAAAAATTAATTTTGTTGTTTATTTTTGTTACTGATTCAAGCAGGTATCGAATTTGTCATTTGGTTTGCTGTGATGAGTTGTATCTGTGTTTTTTGGTTTCTTAATTTCAACTCAATTGGTTTAATTTCCTGGGTTTTGAAATTATTTTGGGAGGAAATTGATGGGTCAAATTCAGAAGGCATAATTTTCAACATAAAAACAATTGGTTTTTGAAGGAGCAGCAACCGTCCAATTGAGAGCTCCCAACTAATTTCACTACAATAGATGGAGAATATTATGTACATTTAATAATCACATTTCAGCTGTCAGAATAAGGCAGAGTGCATCAAATAAAGAATATAACTGCGGGTGACTTGTAGAGTGCATTTAATTTGAAGCCTGATATAGGGGCTCCCACATCAATAGAGGGGCTCCAATAATAAGACGAAATAGAGACATTATGAAGTAAAACTCAAAAACCCCTTATCCATAATTCTTATCAAATAACCAAACTATCCTTGATTATTAATCTTAATTACATTAATTAGTTAAGATTAGATTAAGTTAATCATGATTAATTAAACATAATCTATTTCTTAATCAAATTTTTTGGATCAATTTTTTTTTTTGAATTTGTGTTTGGTGGGAAGAAAAACTTGATGAAATTTTAGAAAATTTTATGGTTTTTTTTTTTAAACCCTAGATTTTGATTCAATAAACCATAGTAGCATTTAGATACCTCTAGATTAAACTCTTGATCTTTTTATGGCACAAATTAGATGAAATCAGGATTTGAAAGTTTGATTTTTTGTGATTCAGAGAAAGTTACGGTTGGGTTTCATGTCGGACCCAACCGTAACACCAAGAACACCGAAGAACACCATATTTTTCCAAAATTACGGTTGGGTTTTCAACAAAACCCAACCGTAACTCAAAGAACAATGATGAACACCATCTTTTTCCCAAGTTACGGTTGGGTTTTAAACCAGACCTAACCGTAAATAGAAGAAAAATAATGAACCCAATTTTTCCCCTAGTTACGGTTGGGTTTTCAACCAGACCCAACCGTAAGTTGAAGAAAATGATGAACAAAATTTTTCCCATAGTTACGGTTGGGTTTTAAAGGAAAAACCAACCGTAACTTATCCTTAGGAGAATTGATTTTTTTTCGTTAATTTTGAGTTTTAAAAATTCAAATTTTGAAATAATTCAATCATTTTTTCTAGATTGAAGGTAAATTGGGTGTTTGTAACAAAGAAAAAACGAAAAAAACACAAATTAGATAATCTAAAATTGTGTTATCCAGTAGAATTTACGGTTGGGTTTTGGCTTATAACCCAACCGTAACATAATCTGATAATTTTTGTTCTAATTTCAACACAGAGTTACGGTTGGGTTTTGCCTTAAAAGCCAACCGTAGCTAGTAGAATTTACGGTTGGGTTTTGGCTTATAACCCAACCGTAACAATTCTGATAATTTATGTTCCAATTACAACACATAATTACGGTTGGGTTTTGCCTTAAAACCCAACCGTATCCAGTACAATTTACGGTTGGGTTGGGCTTATAACCCAACCGTAACAGATTCTGTTAATTTTTTTTCAATTTCAACACAGAATTACGTTGGGTTTTGCCTTAAAACCCAACCGTAGACAAGTTGTGGTGTTTGTACAAAATGTATTACGATTGGGTTTAGTAATCGGACCCAACCGTAAATGGTCCTGTTAACTATTTTTTGATTTTCAATATACTCCAAATTGGTTTAAAACACAACTTTGTAACTTATTCCTTCTATTGTAATAGATTTAAAGTAGTACATTAAAGGAAAAAAACAAAGGAAACGAAATACAATAGACCATTGGATGATTACACTTAAGCACTTAAAGATAATTGCGAAAATCAAACACCCGACTTGTTTCCATAATACGATAGCAATCTGTAAGCTTGAACTCCTCCCCATATTTGATTCTATATTGCTCCATAGCCAACACATGCTGAAAAAAAAACAAATCAATTATAAGTTTGAATTTTAGAAATCTCTTTTTAGTTAACGATTTATTAATCGACAAACTTACTCTTTCCACACCGTTCTCGTAGGGATTTGCTTCGAATCTAGCTTGCATTTCCAGTTTTAAGTTGTTCATGCATCGATACAACGTCTCAAACCGTCTCTTGATGGCTCTCCACGTAACCCAAGGGTTTACATTCCCATGTAATGCCGCAAACATTCGAAATACACGATTCCACCATTCATCGGTATCTTGACCCTCATGCCAATTTTGTTGTGAAACAACGTTTTTATTGTTGTTATAGAAGGCTCTATCATAAGCATGCTCTACCATAGTATGCCATGCTCGAACAATTGCAACATCTTCATCATTCGTGTATGTATTTACCATTTTTAGTGGTTGAAAGGGTATGGTGAGAATAATGAGAAAGTGTAGAATTATAATGAGAATGAAAGGGATAGAGAATAATGAGAAAGTGACAAGTAAAGGTTTCCTTTTATAGGGAAAAATTCACCAACGGATAGATTTTTGAAAAAAAAAAACCCGTTGGAATTGTGTATTTTGAGAGGACGTAAATTCAGGCATTTTGAGATTCCCGTAGAATTTACAGTTGGGTTTTGAGGTGAAACCCAACCGTAATTTAGTTGTGGTGTTTCTACAATTTATGTACGGTTGGGTTTAGTAATCGAACCCAACCGTAAAATGATATTTTGAGTGAAATGTAGTTACGGTTTGGTTGAGTAACCGAACCCAACCGTAACTTCTAGTGTTAGTTTTAGTGTATATTTTACGATACTGTTACGGTTGGCTTTTTCCTTGAGACCCAACCGTAAGAAAGTTTGGTGTTTGTTCAATTTTTGTTACGGTTGGGTTTAGTAATCGAACCCAACCGTAAATATGAATTTTTTTAGTATGGATTGTAGTTACGGTTGGGTTGAGTCATGGAAGCCAACCGTAAGAGAAGTTTTTAAGACAAAATTAGTTATGCTTGGGGTTAGTTCATTTTCTTATCAAATACCATAGTTGTTAAAAACCTTATTTTTAACATTAAAGAAAGAACTAAAGGAAACGAAATACAGTAGATCATTAGATGATTAAACTTAAACACTTAAACACTTAATCATAACGGCGAAACTCAAGATATAAACTTTGTTCCAAGATACGATAGCAATCTGTATGCTTGAACTCCTTCCCATATTTGATTTTATACTGCGCCCTAGCCATGACATGCTGAAAAAAATAAATCAATTATAAGTTTCATTATTTTAAAAAAAAATTGTTAAGAAAGAACGATTTATTAATTGACACACTTACTCTTTCCATATTGGTTTCGTGGGGAAATGCTTCAACTCTCATTTTCATTTCCAGTTTTAGGTTTTCCATTTCTTCATACAACGCCTCAAAGCGTCCCTTGATGTTACTGATCGTCCTCCGATATCTATTCCCGTGTAATGCCACAAACATTTCAAACACACCCTCCCACCAAGAATCGTCCTCCTGACAGTCCATCCAATTTTCATCTATATCAACGTTTCTATTGTTGTTATAGAAGGCTCTCTCGTAAGCGTGGTCTATCATCGTAACCCACCCTCGAACAATTGCAACATCTTCATCATTCGTGTATCGAACCATTTTAAATGGTTGAAAGGGTATGGCGAGAATGAGTTGGAAAGTCTAGAATTATAATGAGAATGAAAGGGATAGAGAATAATGAGAATTATAAAAGGAAATGTTACCTTTTATAGGGAAAAAATTCCCAACGGCTAGATTTTGAAAATAAATAACCGTTGGAATTGTCATTTTTTTGTGACTATTGAGTGATAATTTACGGTTGGGTTTTGCATTAAAACCCAACCGTAATATCCTAGTGATTATTGTGCAAATTATATTACGGTTGGGTTTTGGCTTAGAACCCAACCGTAATGTTTAGTGTTAGTTTAAGTGCGATGATCATTTACGGTTGGGTTATGTAATGTAACCTAAGCGTAACAAATATGTTATTTTATTGCAAATTATATTACGGTTGGGTTTAATTATGTTACCCAACCGTAAAAGCAACCTTTTAATTGGAAATTTATTTACGGTTAGGTTGTAGCTTGAAACCCAACCGTAAATGATCATCTTCATTTCATATATTCTTCATTTTTTATGGTTAAATCAATGTTGTATTTGTTTTATGTTGGTGGGAAAAGTGGAAGAGAGATAAGAGAGTTTTAACCCAAAATTTTGAAAACACCAAAATGAGTGATTCAAGTGGCAAATTGGTGGAGGGTGAATCCTTGTATGATTGCCAAACTAAATTCTACATACCCATTGAGGGAGACCCAACTATGTATGATTATTTGGATGGTAGAGAGGTTTTAAGTGTAAGTTGTGATGGTGAAACTAAAGCAAATGGAGATATTAGTCGTCAAAGTGAAGATACAACTGCTGAGAATAGTCAGGTATGATTCTAACTTAAACTCTTTGGAGATTTTTTGCTGATATTTAAGGAACTGAAGTGCATAATTTTTTTTTTTTTGTTACAACAGTATAGTTACGGTTGGTTTTTTTCAACAAACCCAACCGTAAGTATCCAATTGTGTTTCTGAAAAGTACAGTTTTACAGTTTTTCGGTTGGGTGTTTACCACAAACCCAACCGTAACTTATTACGTGCATGGGTATTTACTGCACTTGTTACGGTTGAGTTGTGGCTGCAAACCCAACCGTAACATTGGGTTGACTTTTTTTCCCTGTATTACGGTTGGGTATGGCGATATTACGGTTGGGTATGACGCTATTACGGTTGGGTCCGATGCTTCTAACCCAACCGTAAACTTGTTGGTTTTAGTGTTTTTTCTGACGCTTGGGCTTGATCTTTTTTGTTCAGGTCTCGGTTATACCTCAACCAATGTATGATCAGCCTCCTCCAAATGATATTAAAACTATAGATACTACGGATCACTATTTGAACGACCTGGTAGGTTATAGATAAGTTGTTAATCCCTATCGACAATTGTCATAATGCCATTTTTTTAACCTAACTTAATGTTTTTGGACCATGTAGACATGGGATAAAAAAGAAGATGCAAAGAAGTGGGCTACAGAACATGGGAAACTCATCATGTGTGTGCTTGTTTGTAACCAACAAAAACACAACCGCTTTCAAATGGTTTGTGAGTGTAGTGGACAATATACAAGACATGCAAAGAAGGGTAC
This sequence comes from Papaver californicum, assembly GCA_023531435.1. NCBI lineage: Eukaryota > Viridiplantae > Streptophyta > Magnoliopsida > Ranunculales > Papaveraceae > Papaver > Papaver californicum. The sequence continues at coordinate 1,306,522 of JAJJMC010018788.1, forward strand.
TGAGTATGTACCAAAGACGAAGATCAAACGAAAAACTTACACTAAGAAGACGGGATGTCCTTTCAAACTTCAATTTCATAAGAACAACGAGAATAAGTGGTTCTTGTCTACAGTTGTATGCGGTCGTCACAACCACCTACCACCAGAGACTTTGTTAACGCATCCTTCTATGGCCCGGCTTACCAAGGAAGAAAAGCTCATCGTAAACGATATGACGGATAAGCGTTTGAAACCCAGTGATATACTCGGGCACTTGAAGAATATAAACTCAAATAATGTGTCTACGTTGGAGACAATCTACAACGCCAAAGCCAAGTTGAAGCGTGAGAAATGGGAAGAAAGGGACCCGATCCAACAACTTTTGTACTTGGGGGAGACAAATAACTACACCATGTTTCACGAAGAAGATGAAAATAAACAAATTAAGCATATTATATTGGCTCATCCCGAGTTTATAAAGTTAGCACGGTGCTCCCATCAAGTGCTTATGATGGATTGCACGTACAAAACTAACAAGTATGAGCTCCCGGTTTTGAATGTTGTAGGGCAAACTTCTACCAAGTCCCCGTTTAGTGTTGCCTTTTGTTTCTTGAGAAACGAGCTTGAAGAAAGCTATGTGTGGGCATTGGAACAAATTAAATTATTCTACGTTGAAGGTTATACCCCTAAGGTAATTATCACCGACAAAGAACAAGGCTTGATGAATGCCATTGCAAGGGTATTCCCTGATGCTCATCATCTTCTTTGCACGTTCCACTTGTGGAATAATATTCAAACCAAGTGCAAAACGATTATTCGGCCAACAAAGAGAAGCGAGATGGAGAGAATTAATAAATTGCCGGTATCAGAACAAGAAGCGGCCAAAGAAAAATTCAAGGAGGATGACAAGTTGGCAGAACTAAAATGGGCTAGTTTCCAAACTGAATGGGATGCTTTGACATGGTCTATCACCAAGGAAGACTATGAAGAAAATATTCGTATGTTATGCTTGCATTGGAGTAATTATCCAAAAGTTGTGAACTATTTGATGGACAATTGGTTGAATCCACACAAAGAGAAGTTTGTAGCGGCGTTCACAAACCAATATAGGCACTTTGACAACCAAGCTACAAGTACCGTGGAGTCATCTCACAACAGAATGAAGAAGAAGCTTCATAATTGTGATGGTGGGTTTGTTACGGTCTTCGAACCGATGCACGATTATTTTATCCGTGACCTTGACAGAGTTAAGGAATCTTTTGAAAAAAGCCTTTCTAGAAAACACGTCAGCTATAAAGACGAACCATTGCTCCAAAGTATTTTTTATAAGGTGTTGCATTGTGCTATTGAGAAGATAATGTACGAAATAAAGCACTATAGATTGGGCAACTTACACGGAGAAGAAGAGTGTGTTTGTCCTAACATGTCAAGTTTGGGACTTCCCTGCCGGCATATGATGCCCAAGTACGAAGAAGACGGTGTGATCCCAATTCAAGATATTGATCCGTTTTGGCAACAATTATCTTTCGATGAACCCATCGTCGAGCAAGATTTTGGTGCATCGTTTGCCGACACCCACGTTGGAAAGGCTATAGCCAAGAAATACGATACATTAAATAAGGCGCAAAGGCAAATATGGTTGACAAACTTGAGTTACTTCGTTTTTCCGCAAACAAGGTACTCTGTCAAGGAACCAATTAGAGGGAAGAGAAAAGGTAGGCCTTCTACCAAAGAATCGAGGGCCGTGGGACGGAAAAAAGCTAGGGAATTGCATGAAGAATCAAAGAAAAGAAACCCTTGTGCATTTGAGCATTTGCAAAATGAATATGAAGCAGAGGATGAGAAGGAGGACGATGCTCAACGAAAAATAAGTCGAACGGAACAAGGGGGACCAAGTGTAGTAGATATTAAAGGAAAAGGTCCCGCGGTTCCCACTCAAGATAGTTCAACAATTGAACTTGGTGCCAAGGGAAAAGTTCCTCCACACCCAAACTCAATAAGAGTAAGTATGAAGGAATTAGCAAGAAGAAAAAAAAGAGTTAGTATGAAAGAATTAGCAAGAAGAAAAGAAAAACTTAAAAGCAATACATTAGTGGTTGAAGATCCATATACGATCCGGATTGCAAGAGGATTGATGCAATTTCCATCTAACTATTTAAGAAATGAGAATGGCAAAATCGTCCGAACCGAGCAAATTATTTATGAAAATTATATGTCATCGTTCCCAGCTTTTTTTCGTCCATACATAAAGGCCACCGACGATGTTGCCGGTGATGGTAATTGTGGATACCATGTATTCATCGAACAAGTTGGACCATTTAGCGGAGCAGCAGGGTTGGGTATGGACGAAGTAACTTTTGTAAGGCATAAGTCAGCGGTTGAACTACGCTCTTACCCGGATATATACAAGCCAATGATGTGTGCATATAGAGATGAAGAGTCGTTGTTAAACGAGGAGTTCATTGCTCTCGAAAGGCGTTTAATAGGCAATAAGAATTGCACTAGTGAGTATTGGATGAGCATGCCAATATGTGGCCAAATCCTTGCCAACGCTTTTAATTGCGTCATCCATTATATCTCAAATGGATATTGTTTAACATTTGCACCAACAAGATCAACATTTGTCGAACAATTGGAAAATAGAAGATGTGTGATTGGGCTGGTGCAGAACTGCCATTTTGTTGGTCTAAAGTTGAAAGAAGGAAGTCCATTACCCCCTTTAAAGGATGGGTACGACGGTGATATCGCCAAGTCTTGGTGTCACAGATTCAAGCACAATTTCGAACTCTGGAAGGCATTAAAACCCTCACCGACATTTCAATTCATATCATTTGTTTCTGAGTCAGAGTCAGAATGTTAATATGTATGTTGGAGGAATCATAATATGAATATAGTTTTTTGGAATATAAAAATTTGAACTATCATATGTGTTACTACAAAATGTTTCCAGGTTTACGGTTGGGTTTTTAGTAAAAACCCAACCGTAAACTAGTCACTGAACAAGTATAATAATATTACGGTTGGGTTTTGAGTGAAAACCCAACCGTAATCCCTCCAGTTTAAATTCACTCAGGTTTACGGTTGGGTTTGTACTCAAAACCCAACCGTAAACCTGTCACTTTTACGGTTGGTTTGTGAGTACAAACCCAACCGTAAACCTGGATGAATTTAAACTGGAAGGTTTACGGTTGGGTTTGCACTCAAAACCCAACCGTAATATTATTATAATTAACCTTTTTTTGGAATTTCAATTCACTCAAAACTGGGTTCAAAACACAAAACTTATGTAAACATCAAATTTTTGACCACATTACAACCCAAATGGCTACAAAAGAACTAATAAATAGGTTTGCGAGTGAGCAAAAAGTCTTTTAGGATGTGATAATGAGGTAGGTATAAAAAGGGCCATATTTTCCATCTCCTCCATTCCTCAAGAGATCTTTGTAACACCTCATCATCGGTTTCACCCCTAAGTCGTAGTTGACCAATAATACGAACTAATGCCATAAATTCTTCTACGTATCGGTGTATAGTGTTATATCGACAAATCAACTTGACGTGATCACGGTTATAAGGGTTGCCGGTTTCAGAACAAAAGTTTTCATGGATTGTTTGCCAATAACTCGGACTCGTTATACCACTTTGCCTTCTTTCTTCTCCTCTTTTTGGAAAACATAATACATAGTTGCGGCAAATACATAAATCTTCTTCCAAAGAAAAATCTGGATTTTTAATGCCAGGTTGACCCATGTTCCACTATGTTGGAGATGATTGTTGTAACATAAAGGTTTATTTTTTGAAAAAACTGGATGGAAAGGATATGTACTTAACTATTCCACTTATAAACCAGAAGTATAACGGTTATATTTTGAAAAATGGGTCGTACAAGGTTTGAACGGCTCTATTTGAAAACCCAAAAAAATAATAATTCAAAAACGACCCAACCGTAATATCCTAGGGAATTTATGTGTTGAGGTCATAAACCTTACGGTTGGGTTTCAAGCCAATACCCAACCGTAACCGATGTTTTTACCTTTGAGTTTTAAGGTCAAATTTGGGTTTCAAAATCATAAATTTGA
>JAJJMC010018788.1:1315579-1438407 GCA_023531435.1 Papaver californicum
CCTAGGACATCCCTTATCGTAAAATTGGGTCACCTTGGCTCAACTAGAAGCCCCTCTATTGATGTGGGAGCCCCTATATCAGGCTTCTTTAATTTGGAGGATATAACTGGAATAATCCTCTAAAGGTCTAACTGAAAGCAGAATAATCAGAATATACCATTTGCCTGTACAATATATTGTCTAAAGAGAAAGAACTAAAGAAATTAGAGATCAGAGAGAAAGTGGGAAATATCAGAGAATAAAAATGAGTTATTGTAAGAGTAGAGTTAGTAGCAGCAATCATGCTTATGTTCTTGGTTTGGTAATCTTGGCATTACTAGTTCGTGAGTGTTCGGCATTTGGGGCTTTTTGGAATGCGATTCATGCTTCAGTAAGAAATGATATATCTGTTAAGACATTCCTTACCGTTCATTGCAAATCCAAGGATGACGATTTGGGTGAGCAAAGAGTCGCATACGGTCAAGCATTCTCTTGGGTGTTTCACCAGAACTTTATGCGTACAACAATGTTTTGGTGTTTTATGCGGTGGAGTGATTCAACTGGAAAGGCCATTCAAGGTAGCTATGAAATATATAAGCTTAAGAGAGACTGGCATAATTGTCACACACAATGTCCGTATTCTGTACGGAAAGATGGTACTTACGCATATCTTGATGAACCTAAGAAATTTGATTTGGTCTTTCCTTGGTAAAAGGAGTGATCATGATACTCCCTCCGTTCCTATTATAAATGTGAAATATTAGATTTTCTTAGTCCCACTAAATAGACGGAATTATAATTCCAAGATGTCTTTTGACATACATATCCTTATTTATGATGTATGAGAAGTTGTATTAAAAATAAAACAAAAGGTAAAAACAGAAGGAAAAAAAAAACATTAATATTTATAAACACCAAGTAATTTTTTAATCTAAGAGATTACAATTTCTCCGCCTATATAATATGTACGGAGGGAGTGCAAGCCTATAATACCTTCGTACTCTTTCCTTGGGAGAGACGGACCGTAATTTTTGTTCATTATATTTTTGTTGGAATATACTCCCTCAATTTTTAGAAAAGTGTTACTATCACTTTTTAAATTTAGTCAATTTTTAGGCTAAAATGAAAAAGTGATAGTAACACTTTTGTAGAAACAGAGGAAATATTTGTTAAGAGAATTTATTTGTGTATTCTTATCAAATAATTAACTTATAATCTAGTGCTAAAGGATTTTGGGCCTTGTTCCCTATTGATTAGGTGCATATACATGTACCTGTATATATATAACGTTAGTCTGGAAATAGGGCGTTGGGGTTTTTAAGAGGTGTTCCCTTGAATTTGGAAAGTTTCAAAAATCTTGATTTTAATATCCATTATTTCCTTATTAATTATGTTTATTGCACCGTTAATTTTTTTTACTATTTTTAACGGTTTGAGAATACTAATGGTTATATTATTTCCTTTACTAATATAATTAAATGGTTTTGAATGCATTATAAATTATAAAAAGGAACTTTATGTTAGAAATAATAACTCGTTTTCTGAGCAAGAATTGAGAGAGTAAGAGTTTGCCAATTTCACACGGTGTGTGAAAGATTGAGTATTTGATATTAATCGGTTGTTTTATCCTGAGGACGACGCTGCAGTCTAAAAATCGCTTGCACATTTAGATAGTAAGGAAAGGTGAATCATCCCGAACAGAAAACGAGGCATAGACCAGTCCTTTGATCGAGTTTGCTTCCTCTTCTCGCTCGCATCAAACTTAGCAAAGCAAGGAGCTAGGGCAGCAGATACATCTGGCCCCATAATTAATGGCCTGAAAATGACATATGAACTAAATCAATATTCTCCCTCATATACTCCCTAAGTACCTCCTACGTAGTTCAAATATGTAAAATATCTTAGCTTAAATTTTTCTTTTACTTTCCTAAATATTTATTTTTATTTTCAAAAATAAATATTTATTTTCTTTCATGTTTTACCCTTTATTCTATTTCCAATATATAATTATTTTAATTGTGATTATACTTATATATCATAAATAATGGTAGTATGTGGAAAAAAAATCATTTTGAAATTAGAATTCGGTCTATCTAATGAGACTACCAAAATCTAAACCCGCCTTTATATATAATACAAAGGGAATAACTCACTAAACACCACCACCAAATATGTGCTTCAGCAGCCTTTCTATTTTCTTTTAATAAGAAGAGCTATTTTGTACAGTCAGTTGGCTTTATATTACAGCTTACTTGTTCATCCTATTCGGTAATTTTCAATCACACAGTATATGCTTCAGGGGTATGATTGTTTCTTTTTTCGACTTAAAAGCTAAAGCTTGCGCGTCGTTTTTTTAGTACTTGTTTTAGACCATATGAACAGTAGAATATGATCCTACGATATTCCGTCTCACTAGGGTATTAAAGATCCGATGCTTCATTTTCTTTTATTCCTGTTCCACTTTCCTGTAGCTGTGCAACCCTTGGGTGGAATTTGATTGAGAATGAATTCTTTCAATTAATATAAGTATCAGTCTTTTTTTTATAGCTGAAAAACTCTAAACAATCTTCTTTTCTCTGGGTTCTCGTCCGTCTTTTAGTTCTTTCCAAGCTAGACGACATGGCAATCAAAGGTTAGGTCTTCCGAACCGGGGACATAGACTGGTCCAACTCTGCTCATCCCCTTCTTTTGACGAATGCAGAATCACTACCATGGGGTGGAATAGAAGAATTTCCCAAGCCCCTAGTCTTAAATTACACAGACTTCACCTAAATGAATGGATAGACTGACTTTTACTCTTTTATGCTTTATCTTGAACATTGGAAAAAATCAGACTTTAATCTTCATGCACTCTCGTTTCTGTTCTAGGCGTTAACGGGAGGGCATGGGTAGAGTGTTCCGACTCGCTCCTCTTCGGGTCTTTCTTCTTGGATTAAGATAAACAAACTATAGACGGAAAACGGTAACTATAAACCCTTCCATTGCTTGGTTGTGAACAACATCTGATCAGTTTTGTAACAGAGTCTTGTTAGCTTTTTATCTTACATAACACATTTCTTTTGTCCTCGATTCTCCCTATAACTTTTTTTTTGAAATCCCGCCACTAGAACAGACATAGGGGGCAGGGCAAGCCCTAACCTTCGTTAGAGATTCGTTCATATCCTTCTTTTATACAGAAAGGGGCTTCGACCGACCTATATCATAGCCAAGATTAAAATCTTGATGAAAGAGGACTGGTTTGGCCAACTACATAAGACGTTGATCACTTAGTAGAAGATAATTTACTTTACATAGAAGGGTTTTTCAGGATTCCACATAGTCCGCTCATTGGATACTGATTGTATCATCTGGAAGTTAAGTAGGTTCAACTTCTGTTGATGAATCGTATTCTGGTGCATACATCGAGTTCTATGAGTAAGCATCGAGTTCACCGGGGATAGAATGGGGGTGTGATTTTTTGGGACTACACTGGCTTTGTCACAGGAGCTTTTTCGATTAATCTTGGCGAAAATACTTCAGTTGTGGCATAATTTCTAGTTATTATACATGCAATCGAGCTATCTCAAGCTCGTGGTTATAGGCTATTTGGTTGGAGTGTGACTCAATGATAGTTATTAATGCCTTGAAGGGGTCTGTTATAGCCTCATGGGACTTGAGAGTCCGATGGGATAACCGTGTGAGATTCATTTCGTTCATACATTTCGTCTTTTCTCATGTTTACAGAGAAGGCAATGGTTGTGCTGATACTCTATCTAAGTTTGGAGACAAATCGAACACAACTATTTGGTGGTCGTTTCCTCCTCTTTTTTTGCGTGGTAATATGGGGCTAGACCGCTCTGGTCTACCTCAGTTTCGATTCAAGTAGTTATTTTGTACCTAGTTGGAGGTCTAGGTTTATGTCCCCCTACATTTATTTGTATGCTTTATTTTATCTTTTTCTTTTAACAAATCCCTCCCTTAGTGGACAAAAGAAAATAATTCTAGTAAGTTGCAGAAGTGACGGTCTGTCAAATCGGGTTAAGGGTCTATAGTATAGTAAGTTGAAAGCCCGGCAAGCCGCGATCGTTCCTTCCGTCCCGTCAGTCTACAAGTACACCGACGCACAAGCTACGGTTGAGGTTCTTCAGGCGCCTAGTTCATTCTGTCGTCCTTTCCCTTCAACACGAGTGAGTAGGCGAGCCGAAGAAGCTTCCTTCGTTGAAGCAACTCTAACTCTATCGATGTCAACGATATCATGTCTATCTCTTGGTTACGAGCAGCTCGCTAGACTATATGAGTATGTAGAATTCCATCCATTTTTTTTTTAGAACTCGGTTCATGTTGAGAGAGATCAGGATTACGATCTAACAGAGCAGAGAATGGAGTAGCCAAAGCCGTTAATAGACTGGGAACTTTCTTACTTAGATGAAAACGAGAGTAGTATCTAGCTAACCAGGAGCAGAAGGTGATGAAGTTGAGTAATGACCCCTTTCGGCCGCGCAACCAAGGACAGTCCTCCATCTCTCAGGTTGGCTACTGACTTGGCTACGAAAGATGGCTATTCGTTATTCTTTCCATCGTGAAATAGTAAGAAATCCCCCTTGCCTCTCTCAAGTCACACAATCTCATGGCTTGTCAATGCAGGGTGTAAGAATAATTCTAAAAAATATGGGGAGTTAGTGTCGCACACTGATCGGGTCCTTTTCAGAAACGGGCTCATCCGTGTAAGAACGAGGAATTTCTCTGCCAACAAGTCCTAAAAATTGAAGAATCGCAGAGAACAAGAAGAAAATAAGAGGTGAGATTTTCCCAATAGTCACGAATGGTGGCTCCACTGGATAACATCCGATCCAACCTAGCAAGCAACGATCCGCCAAAAGCAACCAAAAAAGTCCCTGATAAATGGGGTGAAAACTTGAACTACGCACATAAAGACTCTTCATAAAAGGTAGAGCTAACAGGAAGATGGAAACGAGTGATATTGCGGCTACACCTCCTGCTTTATCAGGAATACTGCGAAGGATTGCATAGACCGGTAGGAAATACCATTCAGGCACAATATGAGCTGGAGTGGACATCGGATTAGCATGTATGTATTTGTCTGGATTCCCCAAGACATTAGGAGCATAAAAGATCCAAACAGAGAAGAAGATGGCAAAATCTACCTACCCTACTAGATCCTTAACATAGAAATAAGGATAAAAGACAATCTTATCCATTTCAGCATGATCTATATTGATGCAATGCGGCCAAATGAAGAACACTGGCGCCTACTAAGATGAAAGGGAGTTAGTAATGAAGACTAAATAATCGATTTAAGGTTGCATTGTCCACAGAGAAACCACCCCAAAGCCAAGTCGTTATAGTGTCTCCGACTACAGGTATGGCACTAGCCAAGATTGTAATGACAATAGCTCCCAAGAAGCTCATATGTCCCCAAGGCAGTACGTAGCCTATAAAGGCATTCAATATCATGAGCAAGAAGATAACAACTCTGATTACACCGAAAAAATTCCCTAGGACTGCTATAACTCGCATAATATAAGCCACGGAACATGTGCAGATATATGACGATAAAGAACATGGAAGCCCCGTTCGCATGCATATATCGGAGCAACCAACCCCCTTCAACATCTCTCATGATGTGTTCTACGCTGTCGTGTAATGCATCGCTAGGAATATGCCGATCACTATCTGAATGACTAAAGAGATACCATCTATCAAATGTTGATTCAGTACAGAGGCAATTGGTTGTTTAAGAATATATAATCGTTGGTTCCTTACAATCATCTCTCTTTGCTGAGACATTCCTTTGTTATTCCTTAAAGAGAATTTAATAACTCTCCTGTCTCAATGATATGGGCCATTGGTTTGACCAACGAAAGGTTGTTTACCAACGTCAATTGGGAGTTTACTTATTTAATCTCCGAGTCTCTAGAACATTACGCGCCTTACCCTTTTTAGGTGTCTTCCTCCCAAAGAACCGAGTACAAAGCTTTTCTGGATTTCACCTTTTCAAAAAAAAAGGGAGTGTGGTTACCGTACCCCCAGTGTTTTGTTTGAAGGTCAATGATTTATTCGAGAATTTTCTTTACACCCATCTCGCTACAATTCTCAAGTCCGAGGGGCTCAATATGCTGATTGAAGACGGTTTCGGAAACCGCCTTCTTCCTGACGATATTGAACATCCAGAATGCCTGCTGTTTAATCTCGGCAATCTGTTGCGGGCTCTCCCGATCCTTCGGGTTTACTGCCTCCAGCCAGGTTGAATTCTCCATTGTTATGCCCGACCCCTCTGAGTTGTCGTCGGCGTAAGCAACGGGCAAGATTGTTCTTAGAAGAAAGCAACGAAAAGAAAACAAAACATTCTCTGATGAGACCGAAGAACTATAATTTTTACTAAGAACTACTTCTAAAACAATAGGCATCATGGCTTGAGCCTCGGGTGCCGTTATTAATTGATTGGATACCCAAGAACCATAATCTTTCCTAGGAACTGCTTCTAAAACAATAGGCATAAATGCATGATTAGTTCCACGAATCTCACTGCATTGACCGTAGAAAAATCCTTCTCGTTGGACTCAAATAGAGGTATGATTTGAATGACCAGGTACATCATCATATTTCACACCTAACGAAGGAACAACCCAACTATGAAGTACATCAGAATATGTGACAATAATACCATATAAGTTTTGGATGGCACTACCACTCTATTGTCCACTTCTAATAAACGTTATTGACCAAATTCTAAATCATCTTCTGGAATCATATAGCTGTCAAAAGTGAGTGACTGCTCATCCGAATTGTTATAGTTTGAATACTCATAAGTCCGATACCATTGATGTCCAATAGCTTTGATAGTAATGGATGGATCTACCACGATCTCGTCCGTTGAGTATAAGAGAGCAAACAATGGTATATCAATGAACATGAGGATGATAGACGGAAAGATGGTCCAAAGAATCTCGATTGTTGTTCCGTGCATAATCCTTTGCAGGATTGGATTAGTTTGATAGTGGAAATACCATAAAGCGCGAACCAACATCCATGATACGAACACCAAAATCAGAATAAGAAAGAAAAAGATATCGTGGTGTAAGTCCATGATTCCTTAAATCATAGGTGTAGCTGCATCTTGAGATCCTAATTTCCATGGTTCCACAGCATCAGAAAGAGCGGTTGTGAGAAAGATCTATTTTATCAAAATCATTCGTTTAACTTCATTCTATAACTGCAATGTGAGAGAGACTTTCCTTCTCAAAATCAGGAAATCACCGGTTGGATTGGCCAACCAAGAAAGAATGGGAAAAAGATTTATCACAATCATAAGTGACTCCTATAGAAAGCTTCCGAACTAGGGAGAAATCTTATTGCAAGACATAAAGATGTAATCCCCGCATACATTTTTCATCTCTTTCTTTCCAGACCTTTCTTAAGACTACCAAGCCCTCTCGGATGAGTTATACGATAGAAGCTTTAGTCGTAGACCCTAGGATAAATCTTTCACTAACGGAGACATGAAAACCCGTCATTATTTCATCCTGAAGACTGATACGACGGGAAGAATTGGCATTGCGAAGCTTTGATGACTTAACAATCAGGTTTCGGCATAACGAGGCTTGCACTGTCTTTTTACACTGAGGTACGCAACGTGCCGTTGGTAATGATTCCACTATGGTGCCACAGACTTACAAAATGATTCTAAGTAGACGCTCTTGTTCCTTGGATTCTTGAAGAAGGGCTTCATTAGGATTCAAAACTTGCTGTAATTCTTCCTGTATCGCTTTCGTTCGGGCATCAAAGGTAGCTTGGAAGGTATCCCCAAATCTTCTACGAGTCAAGAGAACGAAACCCCTAAAACAACCCGCTACGATCAATTTTTCATTATAAATTGAGATATTCTTAGAATTTAATACACAAAGAAAGAGAATGGCAGCAAATAAATGATGAATGATCAAATGATGCGCTACAATCACATTCATCGAGTCATTTTTTTCATTCTTTCCTTACTAGAAAGACGATTCGAAACCTCTAGCAAAGTTGGACCTATAACTTGAGCTTTTCCCTGCTAATACCTTCCATCTAGACGCATATTATGAAATCCCACAACAGACTGAGTCAGCCTCAATTGATAGACATTTCAACCAGATAGCTTGACACCAACCAATACCGATAGAGGCACACAGAGCAATTCATGTCTCGTCCCTAAAAATATCCCAGCAAAAGGAGACATTAAGAGAGGAATAGACAGAGTTCTTACCACAAAGATTCATGCTTTCACTCATTAGCAAAGGGAACAAACAGCTATGCACCACACCTAAGGGGATATTATTCTCCACTTCAATAGCATCCTTTAACGACAGCTTTTACCTATTCCAATGCCACTTTCCTTACAACAGGCGCTTTTCCTACTCCCTGAACAACCTCGAAACAAAAGAGACTATACTACCTTTAGAACCTATACCTGTTCGGGGTACATATCCTTTCAGGCCCTGGAAATTAAGACTTAGACTCTTAACTGGCGTACTAAAGCCCTTACCCCTTCCCTTACTTCTTTGATCAAATGCCATTGACTTCCCCTTTTGTGCATTCCATTTGATGCAGAAGATTATATGGATATACGACTTGACTATACTTCAGGCATTCAAGTATAAAATAGGACTTTAGAGACACATTAGCTAGTTCATACCTCTGTCTTCCTCTCTATCGACGGATCCGCTGTTTACACATCTATTTCTGAGACGTAACAAGCAAATGAGACATCGACGGATTTCGCACTAGGAAGGAAGAGAGATCAAATAGACTAACAGATCTTGCAGATCGTTCATTTCCCTTCAACGAATGAAATGAATGAAATAAAGAGTTATTAAGTGATTCGTTAACATTTTGCCTATTCTTCCTAACTAAATACCTAAAGTCATTACATAATAAATTAATGGGAATCAATACTGGAATCATACTTCCTATTGGCACGACTACGACTTTACTCAACTTCAGGGATCTCAAATCCATAGGCTACTAGGAAGCTCTCCAATGAATAGGAGTCACCAATCGAATGTGGACTAGGCAGCAACTATCAAAAGGAAACGCTAGGTAGGGTCCTAGGACAATTCCTTCAGTTGTTAGTTCATTTACTAGGGTGCCTAGCTAAGATGTTCTCAGGTCTGGAAGCGTAGGGCCTAGTTCTGTTCCCAGGTAAGTTTCCGCAATTCGAGAAAGAAGATAAGTTGTTCTAAATATAAATTAAGATCCTTGAAATCCAAAGGCAGATCCAAGCTAAGACGGTCTTTTCCTTCTTTTAGAGAGGATCTTTCAGAGAAGAAATCTAAGCTTCAAAAGGGAAACTCCCATTCAAAAAAGGTCGCCTTTAACTAGGTGCCTTACTAACCGAGCTGGACTTTTCTTCATGCTTTCTAATAGTTATGCTATGTAATAATCCCGTAGGGAGAACACGGTCCAATTCAAAAATCGAGGTGCAAGGCCACTTCCAGATGCTCCACATTTCACGAAAGTCAAAGTAGTTGCTTCGGAACTGCTCAGGTGAGCTGTAATCCACTATTCCAAATCCATAGACTTCAAATGACTGTTGTGTTTGTTGATTAATTGTGCTTGATTGTTGTTGTTAGAGAAAGCCCTTAGACTGGCTTGAGTTTTTTAGTTACTACTTACGGTTGCTGATTGATTTGAGTTATTTCGGTCCCCCGCTTCATCTCTCTATGTTAACTAGAAGTTCAGAAGCCAATCCTTGCTTAATCGAGTCTAGTGGCCTTTGTTCGACCGGTTAGTTCACTCGCATATGGATCTGGAGCTCACTTATAATGTCAATCGAAACCATAAATTGTATATATAAAGTAAAACGCGAAATTCATTCACTACAAATGCTAGCGCCTATCTTCTCATTTATCGAGTTTCTCCAATCTGAGGGTTCTAAACCACAAGCCTCATGCCGGTCACTGGAATTTATAAGAAACAGAGTAGATGAGATCAAGAAGGAGGAGGTCCACTAGTAATGAATACCGATACGATTCCATAAGTAAAGAGGAATATTCCTCATAGTCATCCAAACAGGAACAATACGAAGTTCTTCAAATTCCTTTTCTAGGTCTTGATGACATGGCCTAATCAGAAACAATCAATTCGAAATTAAGATATGACCATGTTCAAGGACCCAGACCCTTGAACCCGAGATCCCTTGTGCCTGAGATAAAGTATTTATGAAATGACATTGTGGCGTAGAGATGATCTCAAAATTGGAAAAACTGCCCCCCACATCCTTGTTAGCAATTACTATGTCATCACCCACATACCGGTGGATGGGAAGGATGCAAACTCAGCCGCCAACCACACAAGAGAATGGTGTGATAAGACGAAGAGTGCCCAGGAATCCATCTTTCGTCAATCAAAGAGGTAGGTGAAGAATAAATGGCGGTATTGAAGGTTAGGATATTTTGTCTCCTTACCATAGGCGGCCCAATCAAGAATCCATTTATACAGGATTCAGAATGCGTGAAGCCAATCCACCGGATCCAAATCATTACATCATTTATGATCGACAAAGCGACCAGTCTCTTTCAATCGTCAGAGAAAAGCTATTACAGGCCAATCGATAAATGTTCTTGATTGAAGGTTCCATCCATGGGTATTTAGGCTAAGACCTTCATCGCCCACTCAAGAACTGGATACAATAATTAAATATAGTGACCTATAGCACGTAGCTTTCCATCTCCCTTGAGTACTTGGGGGATAAGGCATTCAATATCTAAGGCCGTGAGCTAAGTCTGTAAAGAAGGACTCATGTCCTTTCCATATAGTTAATTTAAGAATGCAACACTTTTGTAATAGCCGCATTATCTAAAGTCCGGTATGTTTAACATACAACATACCAGGTTTGACGTAGTGAATTATGCAAATGAATCAAATTATCTATCGAGCCCTGAAAAAGACTCAACAAAAGACAGAAAAAAATCCACTATCCGTTTTACTTCAAGCAATACATGGAGTAACTCTCGATATAGCAGTAAAAGCAAGACGTGTAGTCGGATCGACTCATCAAGTTCCCATTGAAATAAGATCTATACAAGGAAAAGCACTTGCCAATCGTTGGTTGTTAGGAGCATCCTGAAAACGTTCGGATCGAAATATGGCTTTTAAATTAAGTTCCGAATTTGTGGATACTTCCAAAGGGAGTGGCGATGCCACACACAACATCTAGTTAAATGCCTAGGGACAACCTCTTTTGAAAGCTAAAAATTTTAAATTTTGTTGTCTAAAAAATTCCTAACCAAGTTGAGGGCCACCTAAAGTAATTTTGGGCTACATAATAAAACAAGATATGGTCATTTTAAAGTAATTGTGTATTATCTAAAACCCTTTATTTATCAATTTTTTATAATAGCGAAAACACTTTTGATTAATTAGTGTTAATTTTGGTTAATTAATTAGTTAGTTATAATCATAAATTATATAGTTAGTGCGTTAGAAAATTCTTAGAGATTTTGTTTTTAGAAAAAGAGAATGTGTTAGAGAAGAAGAAGAAGTTAGGAAAAATAAGCAACAAAACTATGTCTTGGAGATTTTGGTAACTAAAATGGATAAGTACGAAGAAGTGGGTGAATCTTTATTTCGCGAAGAAGATCGTGTTACCATTCAAAACGATTAGAGATGATAATTCGGGATATATGTTGGATGATCCAATGGTCAAACCCTAGATGATGATTTATTGGAAAAAATGAAGAATCACACAACCCATATAAAGATAATAATGCATCAATAAACATGTATTGTGTTAAGGAACTCGAATATGAAATTAGTAAGTAATAATCAACAGTACATGACAAAAAAAAAATTAACCAGAATTTATACATAATGAAGTTTCATTCCTGACGATTATAAACTTTTGTTTTAGGATAAATGTATAATCAGTAGGTTCGTCAAGTTTCAACATTCCAACCGTAGAAGTAACCCCAAATCAAAAAAAAATTCCCATTTTTAAAATTTTAAAGGTTTGTAATCGACAAGGTAATGAAAATATATGCCGTTCATAAAAGTAGCCTCAAACTTTTTCTTTTTCCAAATTTGGATATTTTAGGTTATATAATCGGCAAAGAACTAAAATTAACATGTCGATTATTTTAATTTTTATGTCCAAAAAACCGTCTAGTTTATTAGATTTTAATAGGTAGAATTATGATTTTAGCTTTCTATCGATTGTTTTGTAATCAAAAGAAGTTTAAAACTTAACTGTCAATTGTTTCTATTATTTCTTACTCGATAGATATTTATTGTGCCCATTTTAAAGAACCACTTTTGCTAATGTGTTTATATTGTATGTAGATCGTTGCAGCGGTTGCTCCCGTTTTATATTTGAGGCTTGATATTTTTCACTACTATACTAATAATTTGGTATGCTAACAGATGCCTACTGTTTTCTTGTTTTAAGAATTTATATTATTTGTCTAGTCTTATAAAAATGGAACTAACCATTTCTAGAAAAAATAAATGAAGGGTTTAAAAAAATAAGGATCCCAACTTTGTGATCAAAGACGTGTTTGGGTCTCAGAAAATTTTACATTAGAGGTTGGGTCCCATAACCATAGTTGACCGTGTTAATTGTCCTAAAATTATGTTAACTCTTTGAAATTACTTAAATATTCGTAGTTATCAACTAATTTACTAACAATGGCGGGTGAAAATTTATACACCCTTATAATTCCGCTGTGTACATTCCGACTTCTATGATTGGTCCAATCTCCTTATGTAGTTTTGGTTTTCCCTTTTTTCTTTTATTTTTCTATTTTACAATCATAAAATTGTGTAAAACACCAAGACGACCATATTTACTAGATAAAAAAACCCACCTACAAATTGGGATCCGTAAAAACTCCGTACTCAACAAAAATGAAACAAAATCCCCAAAATTTTAAAAAGTTTAAATTCATCATTTCAAATATTTTTAATGATACCACATTTATCCTTATCGTACAAATCTTCATTTTTTTATTCCTTCGTATTTTTTTTTTATTTTTTTTCTTCCATCGACTCCTCATCCTCTCCCGCCACCACCACCAGCACTTCCTCCCACAGTCATGTCACCGCCAAATCACTATCATTTCCAGATCCTCCACCAATAAAACTTCCGCCTCTTCCTCCGCATCTCCCACCAACACCATTAACGCCTTCTTATTTCTCTCCCACCATATCATGTTAAAATATACCACCAATAGCACCTTTGCCACCACCAAACCCACTACGATGTTCAAATATGCCACCAACAACACCTACGTCTCATCCTCTCCCACCACTACTACCATCACCTCCTTATCTTACTCCCACACCACCACCAAACAAATTATCATATATTTTGCATCTACCAACACCACCTACGCCTCATTTTAATTCTCTATTACAATACAAAAATGTTGAATAAATTGGAAAATATTAATACATCATCATCGTCGAAACTAATGTTTGTGTTAGTGAAATATCAATCCAATTTTTATGTTGAAGCCAAATTTGGTTTCAATATATTTTGACAAATTTTTACAATGTTGAAGCCAATGTTTGTTAGTAAAACCAGTAATTAAGTTTATGTTGAAACCAAATTTGGTTTCAATTGATCTTGTCTAGTTTAGTCAGTCTGATCCGGGAGTTGGCGCGTTTGGTTTTATAGATGGTGCGTTTTTGACGGGCTAGAATTATAAAATTGCCCTCTATCAAGCAGCATGAATAGGATATATGTGTATTTATGCGCATATGCCTAGTTCTATAACAAAACACGAAATATTGTGTCTTTACTTATATTCCGCAAGCGAATTAAGTATACAGATTCTCTATAAACATTTTAAACTGGCCTCGCAGCCTCCTCAATACTCGTAATATTTATGCCATATCGAACTAGTCTCAAGTCGCATAAATTCCACAGCTGAATTCCTTGAACTTGTCTCGAGTGCGCATCGATGTTCCGGTGACATCTATCAAATTTGGGAATAGCTAATGCTTAAATCCCAAAATATACACTATCTTAAAACGCTTCGTTCACAATAAACTCTTCTCAAATTTCTCTTATAAGTTAAAAATATACTACTTTAGCGCGAACCCTAGCGCCAAAAGCGCCAACTTCCTTGTCCAGTGTGTCTTGGCCTAGCATCCTTGGATAGCACAGTCTTAGCTGATGCGTCTTGGCCTTAGCTCTCACGTATATGGTTAGCATGTCCCTAGATTAGCGGGTCCTTGGCCTAGCGCGTCCATGCTTAGTAACTTAACACAAACACATTGACTCTAGCACATTGGTACTAACTTTCCTTGATCTATCTAGCCTCTTCGAGAAGTGCTAACTTCAAACGTCATTGGCGCTAGCTTCCTAGCACAAGCATAACTGATACTTTCTAGAAGCTACGCATATTAGCCTTGCTCCTTATAAGTTAGCGCATTAGGTTTTGTGCTTAAAGAGCTAGCACATTACTATTTGTGCTAAGTAGCTAGTGATATCCTTCCTAGCTACTTCCCTTAGAAATATGTGTTTCTTTTCAATATCGACCTAATATCAAATCTAATATGGTTTTCTAATAAGTCTTCTTGCTTAAGAAGCTCTTCACAATCTTGGCTTCAAATGTCTTCCAGGTTTATGCTAAGACACTTCTGAGCTAATACTTAGCCATTAAATATGTCATGTTACTCCTAAGCTAGTACATGATCATTGAACTTACCAGACTCGACACTAATCAGTCTGATTATCAATTCAGTGAGTTACGCAACTTGCCTCACTGACTTAGCAAGTTATTTGACTTGACTTGACTTAATTAGAACATTAGTGGCTTATGACTCCACTATCTACGAGATATCAAATACAACACATGGGTGATTCTCATTGGGTATTGTTCTGGCGGTCTACGACAATCGTGCGTTGTGGCAACACATCCATAAACAAGAAGGTAACAAGTAGTGGGACAATTATAAGACAGTTGAGAGAATAAGGAGTAGTGGTCATACATGTCTTCCTTGCTTTTCGGACATGACTCCACTACAATCTCCACAATCGTTACTTCTCCACTTCTTCTGTAACTTCTACCATTTATGAGAAACAATTTGTCTCATTTGAACTATGAATAGATGGTTTTCATCTATTCGAAACAAGAACACAAGACAGA
Organism: Papaver californicum; assembly: GCA_023531435.1. NCBI lineage: Eukaryota > Viridiplantae > Streptophyta > Magnoliopsida > Ranunculales > Papaveraceae > Papaver > Papaver californicum. The sequence continues at coordinate 1,330,687 of JAJJMC010018788.1, forward strand.
AGAAACTAAGATATACAAAATTAGCGATTCATCTTAGAGATAATCCTTTCTTCTTCACATACTGCAATTACTTATCAGTCACACTAATATTTCTTAACCTTATTTGTTTCCCTCCCCTAAGACCTACCCAATCTTCTCCACCTTTGCGATCGAACCAGTACATGAACAACCATCTCTTGGTTTAGGATCGTCCTGTTCTAGCTTGATCTCTCGAACCTACTTGGGAACACGATTTTACCGTATATTTGTTTTCACCCTAAAACAATTGTCGACTATAGCGGGAGATCAAACTCTCAATTACAAAAGCCAATTTTCAATTATTCAAGATAGTGGATCTTAGGTCTGGAGCAGTTACGACTCTTATAGTCGGTTCAGGAAGTACTAGTGGCGGCGATTCTGAAAAAACGCCCTTGTCACCACTGAACCTCCTCGTACCAATGTTACTACCATTACTACTACTATACCTCCTTTCGGTAACAAAACTGTTGAAGGCACCGAGAATACTCAAACTCCACCCAACATAGCTGATCTGATGAAGAAACAGGAGGTTCTTGCAAGACACAAGTGGACATGGCCACTACTCAGAAGGAGGTACTTGTTTGTCTCAAGATTTTAACGGAGCAACTCTCCCCGGAACAACATCATTTCCTGAAGGAGCAGACCATGACCAACCTTACAACGACTATTGATGCTGGGACGTCAAAGACTCAAATGAATGATGAAGTTCGTATCATTCCTGATCGCCCACCGTAGAGGTACCAACAACCAGATTTTGTCACCCGTGAAGATCTGGAGAGACTCCTACGAAATCAAGGCAAGGAAGACTCATCCTCGATCTGTCAACACTAACCCGCTTACCCGCCTGAAATTCAAAGGATTCCTTTGCCGGGAGGTTACTCATCTCCGACTTTCTTATTGTATGATGGAACTGGAAATTATCATGAGCACGTCTCTCGATTTTTTGAATTACTCGAGGGACATGAATATAATCATGTGATACGTATCAAAGAATTTTCAAAGTCCCTCATTGGAAGAACCTGCACGTGGTATAACAACATTTCTCCCAACAACATCTCTGATTGGGAAAACATGGTTAATGCCTTCTACAAGAAGTACTTTTTTATCCCCGAGCAGATCACCCTGTCAGACCTGGGAAAAATGTTCTAGAGAAATAATGAGCACCCAAGTGTACGTGAAGAGATTTAGAATTCAAGCACTGGATTGTCACAATCCGAATATGATAGAACATCAACTAGTGGAGCTCTGCATTAATGGTATGATCCCTGTTTATCGTGCTCTTTTAGAAAATTTACGTTTTCAGACTTTCTCTGAGTTACACGAAACCGCAAAGCGATCTGCCATAACTGCTCCTACCCTTCTGGAAAGAACCAGGCCAGCAAGAGAAGAAAGTTATGGAGATACCCATGGGAATCGACGACTGATCAATAAGCAGTACACGGTTCAACTATCAATAAGCGTCGTTGGTAATGAAGGAACAAAAAAAAAGCTTCATCTCAGCAAGAGCCACAAACTAAACGTCTCCCTTCTAATCCAGCGATAAACCAGGCGCCAACCCAGCAAGTTATTCTCTCCCAAGGTGTTCCTAAGGGGGCACGACAACAACAACAGCTAGAACAACCACAAGAACATGATATAAAACCTAATATAACTTGTCCTGATTTTCCAATTCTCATGGAAGAGGTCCTTGAACTACTGGAAACATGGGTACAAGGGGGGATTATCAAGTTACAACCTATGCGACGCCCACCTAATTCTCAGGAAATGTCAGACCCGAAATATTATCGTTTTCATCGGTTTGTCAATCATGCCACCAGCGAGTGTAATGGTCTGAGACGTATCTTCAAAGATAAAATAAAGTCGGGGGAGTTACGACTGGAGACCGAAGTTATTCATAAAAAACCCTTCCTGATAGAAGCTTCACCATCTATGGAGAACCAGTCAACCAAACAGTATAATCGTTAATGAATCACATGTGCGATCTTCTCCACTTTTAAAACGATCAGCGTAAAGTTCCTTTTATTGCCCTTAATCGAGTCGTATCTAGCGAACGTCTACCATCTCCAGTTGAAGACACTTACTCCCCTGAAAAGCTTCATTCGGAAAACATGGTCAATCAGAATGATGAAGGGCGTGACCGAGGACTTTTCACTACGTCACACTTCAGAGACACTAAGTTCAGAAAGACACAAGTTGATGCTGGCATGGATGTCAATATTATCAGCCTTACGACTCTAAAGATAGCAGGAGTAACTCGACAAGAAGCTACGCGTTCGCCGACGACAGTCAGAGATCCTTAAGAAATAACCAGAGATGTTTATGGACACATCACTCTCACAGTGGCTGTAAGAGCCACTCAAACAAGTACAAATTTCACATCGTCAAGGGAAAGCTTACGACATGATTCTGGGACGTGCTTGGCTCCAACAACCAAAAACTATCATAAGAGCTCGACCATAAGTTCCGCCTCGAGTTAAGCGCCCTCTTCCTGGAGTCAAACCCAGTTTTAGCAAGAACCTGCTTTTGTACCTGGAAGAGTACTAATTTCTCAAAGCCATGAAAGGGAGTCAAACACCAACTGAGAGTGTGTCGGCTTATGCCAACAAATACCACGCCTAGGTAGCTCTTACTCAATTTGTTTCCTTATCATTAGATAATCCGCACATGCCAGTAGACTAGGGACTAGGCCTTGCTAGAAACAACAATCGTGCTTTAGCCTGTCATTATGAATGGGTAGATGCTCCAGCTCAATACTTCAACAAATGGGCAGAGGCCACTCTATCTTTTTATCAACCATCAAAATTCTCAAAGAGATTCTCCCACATATTTGATTGAGAGACATTAAAGGAGAAGTTCAGCCATATGAACGAGAGATTTACAAAGCCGAAACAATTAATATGAATGCTTTCCGAGTAAGGAACCTGGTTCTCAAAGCACAAAAACGCCACAGCTCCTCCAGCTGGGAAGTACCATACAAAATTTCATGGGATACCACCAATGACTATTATAGGTTAATCACTACATAAGGCAAGCCTGGCATAACAGTCGTTCAGGGAAAATGGCTCAAGGATTTTGACTGAGCATCTTGTTATGGTCCCTATTTCCCTTTTTTTCCTTCATGTAACATTTACTATTCCTCCACACAAAAAATTCCTACGAGTACCACCATGGGCATCCTTAGGATTTCAATTTCGTTAATCAAGTGGAATTATCATTGTTTCTTAAAAAAAAAATTGTTATGAATTACCCATCAGAACCTACTCATAAAAAAAAAATTGAAATACATAGAAGTTAAATCCAAGCAAACCTCTGAAAGATAGCTCAAGTCTCTCAGAAACATACTTCACCCATCACATCTCAAACTCATCCTTGAATTAGCTTCTGGACTTTTATAAATTCTCGGCAAGATAGGGACCTACACATATGCAAAGTCTTATAAGAAAAAGAACCAGCGCTCGTGCCAGAGGCACCCAATCACCATAATCCTAGGACACCACCGTATGGAGTTCCATGTTTAGTGCATCAAGCGAGGCTCGACTCACGGTTCCAAATTAGAAGAAGAAGAATATCAGTATTGCCAAACATGGTAGCATCCTTCCTCTCATCAATTATTTAATCTCTTCTTTGTAGATTGTCTCCCCCTAAAAGTAGAGAGAATACATGCGTATTGAGTTATAACATCTCAAACACAAAATTCTTGAGCATGAAACATAAAAATTGTCATATGTACTCCAAAAAATCATATATATTCGTTATAAAGTTGTATTTGAAGGATTATATGAGCTGGAACAATCACAAGACATTTTAGAAAAAAGCTCACAAATAATTTTCACTACCGTTCGGAAACTCCGAAGCTGGAGGAAATTGGTGAAGAATCTGGGCATGATTCCTTTTTCAAAAGTTTCATATTGGTGTCTACCACAACATGTTAAAAGGGCGCATCAATCGGATAAACAATCTAGGAGTTATGGCAGAAACGGCTAGCGGAGTCGGGTATGAAAACTGTCAGGATTTCCTGGATATTTCCTGAGTTCTACTATTTGGTCGTTTTGATGCCCCAAACAAGCTCAAAACCTGGATTTTCCACAGTTGACATAGGAAATTATTTTCTAATAAGGATAGAGGGGTCAATCATCCAAAACGGAGGTTGTATGAAGATTCTATGGCGTTTTTCCCAGACACTATACTTCTAAAATTTTCTGACGGCGAAAATCTATGGATGCTTTGCAAAATTCAAGCATAGTCGTACTTATATGGGAAATTCGAAGAGTCTACATGGCTTATTACTATTACAAGGAGAGTAAAAATTACTTGAGTTAGCAGAAGAGTCCAGCACCACTTCACTTTCATTGCTTACTTCATCATCAATAGTATTGGATTCAGACTCTTCATGAATTTCTTCTGTGTGAGATGTTTCTTCAAGATCCTCCTTCCCAGACTCATGTCCATATTCCATGCTCGTGGTGTCTCCCTAAGCCTCAAGATTGACACTGGAGTTAAGACAAACACTTGTGCTCACATGTTACACCAAGACAGCAAAATGTATTATAATTTGAAAATTCACAAGTATCGAGAATGACAAATAGAATACAAACATTCTTGCGAGGATCAGTCTTGCTTCCAGGAACAATCATTGTGACGGACCGGAAAATTTTTCTCTTCCAACGAGTCGGGTTTCGACCCACTTGGCCAGATAGGACTTTCCGATACGCCACTTGATGAACCAACATTACCAATTTTCGCTTTGTAGTTTATGATACCATTACTGGTATTTATTGAATCCAACAAATGATATGGATTACCTCAATGGGTAACAATCATCCTAAGATGATATGAATCACCTAAATAGGCAACAATCATCTCTTAAACGAATACCTTTGGATACAAATATCTTGTTGTACATGACTCTCATTGATCCAAGGGTTAGGGTTCTCATCTCTGTCGTGAACGTCGATTAGGACCTTCTGAGCATATGTCCCATCCCAAAAGGGGGTTCACGAAAATGTTGTGAACATCAATTAGAACCTTATGAGCATACGTCCCATACCATATACCAAAAATCCTAAAAGATCCCATAATTTTGCAAGGGTCATCACTTTGCTCCTGTAGATACTGACAACACTCCCCGTCCCTGACGGTTGTGGGCACCAATTTCAGTGGTTGGTTTTCAACATACCGTCCCAGACGGTATCCGCAGATTCCCATTGTCACAGACAAAGGGTTGCCTCGTTAAGGACTTGCAAACCGTCCCAGATGGTTATTCCACCCGTGGTGGAAATGCCAAATATGACTTAGTGGGGGTATCCCACTAATCACGTTTTCCCATACGGTGGGGTGCCAAGACATAGTGGGGGTCTCCCACAAGTCTTACTCACCGTCCCAGACGGTTGTTCCACTTGTAGAGGAAATACCAATAATGTCCTAGTAGATGGTTTGAACTGCTAAAGAGTAACCCTCCCTTGGTAGATGGTATGAATTGCCTCCAGATGGAAACAACCATATCTAAGTCCAATTAGATGATATGAACTGCCAAACAGTAGTCACCCCTATAATTCTTTTTAGACGATGTGAATTAGCTCGCCAAACGCGGGGCTAAATCCTTTACTTCTTTCATACGTGTCGAACCGAAATTTCCATATGATATGAATCGCCTCAATAGGAAACAATCATCTCTAACAAGAGGGTATAAACCGCGAAGCAGCAACAACCTCTTTTCAAATAATATGAACAACCTCCATCATATGTGCTGAATTGCAAAAGCGGCTGCCTACGTATCCTTCTCCGTAACTCAAAGGGATCAAACACGACCGTAGTTCATCAAAATTTATTTATATAATATGAACTACCTTCACTAGTATTAACTATCTCTTATCATATTATATGAACTATCCCGTTTATATAACAATCATCTCTTAATTAGATTGTATGAACTGCTTATCGTCACAGCAACAATCTCTTGGATAATATGAATTGCATAACAACATTTATCCCTAGCAATTCTCAATTAACGGCAAGATGTCAACATCTACGGCTATACCTGAACCTGCCACTTAACATGTACATGTACCTGCCATTTAAAATCAACAATAGACTACAACATAACGCATATCAAAGGGAGACTTCATCCAAATCACCCATAATGTTAATCATAAGGAGGATAAAAAGTTATTTTAGTTCTCATATGCGAAATAGATATTTAGCAATAAAGGTGTCACTCTAATTTAATAGCAGTGCACAATAAACTATATGTATAGTTATATATCAGTATTTCAAAATGGTATAATATTCCAGCTACAAAGGTGACCAATAAGATTATTTGATCATAGAAATATTTTAACAAACACTACAAAGGAAACTAGATAATCAGTAAGATAATTCATCCATTTAATCCACCAGTACTGAAGTATTATTGGTTTGCTAAATTGATGAACAGACACCAATATTAGCAAATAAAATAATTGTGACTACCACTGACAAAGTATTACCATTTCAATTATATCATATGCCGCATCATTTCACAATATTCCATGGACAGTATCATGTTTCGGCTAACCAATACTAGATTACAACCATTGCAAACAGGTCAACTCATTCCTTGGCAGTATGGTCTTGCAAAAAATTTAACCAGGAAGAAGCTATAAAAGTTCTAATATCTTGAACTCGTACACTCTACATCAATAGCTACATCAATCTGTTTGTATTTAGACAAAACCCATTTCATAAGGACATATTTACAGTGAGTTAGCTTCAGAAGTTAACATGCTCATGCTATATAAAATAGACCAAATAATCCACACAATACATTCATGAATTAGTCCCATAAGAAGTTTATCTTAACTAGACTACTCCACTTACTGCCATGATTTGTATTCATATATCGAAGGATAACTTCGTACTATTATATACGATAACTTCCCATAGTAAGCTCAACCAAGCACAAGAAGTTAAGAAACCTATATAGTAATCAGTACCACTAAACTAGCAACCAACCAAAATCTACCAACCATTATCTTTAAATAACTCAACAAATCAACTAAATAGTAACCTGTTAAAATGCACATCAAAGATGCCAGCAACCAAACTTGTACATGGGTGTTATCATTCACAAATCCAAAGGTAATAATATGAATATGGATAAGGAGACTAGAAAAACAACTATGCTACTATTCATTATACCATTTAATGGACTACACTGCCACTTGATGTATCTTTATGGATACAAGCATTTACATATATACATGGTTGAGATAATTTATCATCTTCTTCAAATCAGAGTTTAAAGAAGATATATAAACCCCTTTTTCTAGAGTAAAGAACAACATGCCACAACAACAATTACCTTCACTCTGACATTGGTTAATTTACTTGATCAATTCAAATATGTATGTATACATATAAACTAACTACAACATAACCAACATCCCATGATTATACAAAATTTCTGATTTCAGAGTGCAGTCACTCTTAGTCCAAGCTTTTTAGTGGTAAATGACATCTGATTGTCCTGAAAATTATACAGTATCTTTATAACTCAAATGTACACAACATATACAAAAATCATAAAATTTCCAATGTTTCATTAAAGAGATAAGTGCATGACAATCTGGATACTTTCAGTATCAAGACCCAGAATTTAGTCTCGATTCTCCTATACTTTGGGGTACCTAAAATGATCATAACTTAATGAAAATTTTACAGTATGTTACCTATACATGTGCAAACACATACTAAAATTTCATATTCATCCGATAAACGGGTATTGAGAAACTCAACAAACAGTTGGATGTCCAGGGTCTGAATCCAGCTAACTGCAGTCTCAATTTATCCAAACTTTGCAATAGTACCTGAGACCTGGTCGTCTTGAATTAGTCATACATCTATAACATAACTAAGTATGGCATACTCAAAATTCATCACAATCCAACCACTGGATCTAAATATATTAGTAAAACTAAAACAGACTTTCAAGGATTACAAGTGACAAAGAGGGAATGAGTAATTCTTTTCAATACAACATGAATTGGGTGAAACTACATAACCCCATATAGCTTATCAATATGACTTGAAAGTTAACCAACAAATTATGAACAATACCCAAATTTCATAAGAACCCTAATTCTCAAATTTTGCATTAGGATGAAATTAAATCTAAATCATCATTAATTGATGTGGATTGTAGATGGTGGTAAGAATGGGTTTAGAACTCTCGAACTTGTGAAGATTGATTTTAAATTTAAAAACTAATTTTAAACTAGAAAATATACACAAAATATAAAAATAATATTCACATATACGGAGGTTATGGATTTCACCATTAACCACTTTTTAATTGGTTCCAAAAATAATAATTCTACACAATTCTAGCTCAAATAAGTGACTCTAATTTTTGCCAAAGGTATATTTTTAAAATATAAATTATAAATCACAAGCATGGCTCATAAAAAGCTCTAGGTACCAGCATAAACCATCAAATAAAATCACAATCAATTAAGAAAAATCATAATTTCAATTAAAAATAAATGTAAAAGTCATAAAAGAATCATTAAAAGTTACCAATTAATCATGAAAAAATAGCTTCCTCCTTTCCTCAGTGATGGGGTTTAGATCATCTTGCTGAAAACACCCTCAAAAGATTGGTACATAACTCAAAAGTGCTTGAAAGATGAAAAGAAGCTAAGGGAATCTGCAAAGTTTTATGGACGTTACAGATCAACTGTTGCAATAGAACTTGTAGATAAATGTTGTAAACTGAAGATAAACGTTGCAAACAGTTGAAGAAACCGTGGCTGAGAGGTTGAAGAAACCGTTGTCGTAGCCTCTGTTCTTCGTGTTCTTCAACAACAACAAAGAAGAATTTTCTCTTGATCTTTTTCTTATGCTTCTGGCCTCTGCTAGCCCCCCTCAATCACTCGATCGACCTTCTATTTATACTAAAACACCCAACCATTCACCAAATCTTCCATAATTTTTGAGAATTATTTTCTAAAGTGAGAAAAATTCTCTGCAATTATGTTTTCCTCTCGGTATTTAAATCTCGTACCAATCCTGTGAGATTGTTTCCTTTTCAAAGATGATATTTCTTATTCCAAAAACTCGAGAACAGATCTCACAGGATACTTTGTTTATTTCACAACAAGAACCCGAGATATGTTTCTGAATTTGAGATGCGAATATTTGATCGTTGATTTTGTTCGATTCTCAAGTTAGGACTTGTGTATGAGTCCCTCATAATAAGGCAGTAAAATCTTCGTGTCTTAATCCCTGGATATTCTCCTTCAAATCGTATAAGGTAATAAACCAGCTGCTACACAAAGTTCTCCCGCCAAAAAGACATTTTGAATTCAAGAAGAAGCTGGGTGCCTATAATCCAAATAGTAGGTGCCTTTATCAATTCACTTGGATGTCTTTATCACTTTTCTGGGTGCCTTTATCACTTTTCGAGCCAATTTTTCCGCAAATGTTTACTTCTCAATAATTCCTAAAAACACAACGAAAATAACATAGTTAGTGTATAATCGAGCACTTTCAATATAAAGAATTAGGACAAATCAGACACAAAAATGTGTCTATCATTAATCAAATTTAAACCGAAATCATTGAGTAAAATTCCCTTACCCTTTCTTACAAACCAACTCCATAACTTGCTATCAACAACTCTTTTGCTAATTTTCTTTTAACCTTAGCCTCACCAATCTCTCAAACCTTTTGTTCATGTTCTTCTTTTAGAAAGAGGAGAATAAAAACCATTAGAGAGAAAGAGGACAATAATGAAGATAAAAAATATACATTCTTCCTACAAGCCTCCATCAAACTTTTCTCCATGAAGAAGAGAGGATGTCTTCTTCTTTTAATCTCGTTTAATAAGATTAAAATACCTCTGGCAGGTCCAAATGAGGGACACATGTAGTGTGACGTGTCTTAGTATATGCTTAGCTATTTAGGAACCCATGCCTATGGTTAAGACTATCAAATGCTCTCTATTTATGAGTTTGGTCATACCCTTATGTTAAAAACACTCTAGTTTAAATTTCTTAGACAATTCAAATGGAAATTTTAACTCTAATCCGAGAAAAATTCAGGGCATTACAATCATCCTTGGTCCTTGCCTTACAGGCCGGGGACTATTAGCGACAACAGAAGCAGCATCCACTCGAGGATCAACAATGCGAACCTATCAGAAAGAATGAAAGATAAGAATCATAATAGTCATGTTTCTAAAAATCAAGAAGTCAAAGAAAATACCATTACCTATTGAGATGCATCAATAATCATCTTTCACTTGGCTTTAGTCGAACTCTGCAAATTGGAACTACGAGCTATGTTTCTCTTGGAAGGGGCGCCACTCATCACTGGAGATCCTGGGAGGAATTCTTTGAAGTGACTGCTCTCATCATTCCAGAAGCGTGCATACATGGATGATATCCGAGGCTTCCTACACCGGCAGAAGAAAGGGATGATTATTCCTTCATCAAGACAGATATCCAAATTCTTTTTTAATTCTCTGATGGACGGGGCTGCACTATGATTACGAGGCACTTCTTGATCAAAACTCATCTGACGAGCCGCACGATCAATGTTGTATGCTTGCACTGAATAACCTTCTGAACAAAGAGCAAGAATATAACCTGTATTGGAGCTATTCATGAATGCATTCTGACCAGGAAAAAAGCGATAGTCTGCTTCTTTGGACCTAACCATAGAACCATCTCAACCTCTTCAAAAAAAGTGGTTGATGAAAGTATATGCACGTGCTTAGAATCCCAAGGCATGAAGTTTACCTTGCTCTGGACGTCTATCAAATCAGCTAAATTTACAGAGGTAATACTTCTTCTATGCCAGTGGCGGATCCTTGCATATTCAACGGCGCCTTGTAAATTCAGAGGCTTTGACAAAGACGCATATTTTGGTAAGTGCTCCCATAACCATGCTTGGAGAAACGCATTATGAATGCAACAATCAATCTTCATAAACCCATTAGAAGTTTCCATATCATAAGCCAATGAATCTAAATGAGAATACAAAGAACCAATAAACAATTTACCAAGGGAGAGACATTTACCACCAGCAAGCGCTACTGCCATATGAACAACTGAAAGCTTCAATCTGCCAATGGGGAAATCTTCAAATACATCTCTAGACAACCAGAGTGTTAGAAACACCACAACGGTCAAGGGGTCACTAACAGTGGGATCGCCCGCATCGGTTTTACCATTCCACCAATGATCATTCCACTTCACATAATGTGCACCACATCGACCCCTACCCTGTTGAATTTGTTCTATTTTCTCTCCAAAGCCGTGATCATTCGCTTCTCTTCAGCAGAATTTTCGACATGGAGAGTCCCAAAAATCGGGAGCTATAATAAACTAAATACATCCTCCAGAGTAATTGTTAGTTCACCTAAGGCGCATATAGTAGAATGAGTTGGTTCACACCAACGTGAAACAAAAGTCAAAAGACCTTCAACATCCTTGAAAATATACAGATGATCAGACACTCTTACAGCATGAATTATGTCGTGCTACCCACCCATGAGTAAATATTTCGTAGTAGCCTCGGAAATAATTTCCAGGAACATTTGGAATATTTCGGGCATCTCTCAAAACCTTAACCACTAAAGGGTCATTCAACATTACTCTACACCATCTTACCCACTTTTTCATGGGAACTTGGTGTGTCTTAAACTCGACAGAAGAAGATACATAATCCCCTATCTGCAAACAAAGTCTTGGAACAGTCTCAAGAGCAACACTTTGAGGAGCAGCATACTTCTCAAAGTTAGGGAGAAAGTTGTCGATAAAGCCAGAAGGTACGATGAATTCTTCAGAAATATGTTCTCGGAATCTATCATGGATATAAGGTACGGTTTCAAGAAATACAGTATCAGAAACTTCTCCTCTATTCTGACCAGAAGATGTGCCAACATCATTATCATGCTCATTAGTCATCTGCAATGGATTCAAGTTCTTTCTATATCAAAAGAGGATCGAAACCTATATCAAAAGAGGATCGAAACCTATTTTACTTAAGGTTGATGGTTTTAAAAAAAAAATCCTAATTGGTACATCATGAGCAAGAACTAGGGTTGTGTCCACGAGAAGTTGATTGCTACCACCAGCACCTTCTTTTACTAGCGAACAGAATGAGAGAATCAAGGAACGAATAAAAAAGAAAGAATATTGGGGCGCAGAAGCGTATATATAGGCGCTAACTTGAAGAGTCCTTGCTCGATTAGGAAACCTATGAAAAAAGAGAAAGAAGCGGCGCCGGCCATTCCTCCCTCTTGTCCGCGGCAATTTGATACTCCTAACAAGAATAAGGGAACCTATTATCCCCATCCAAGGTTTTCACTAAGGGGCACATATCTCAAACATCCAAGAAGCTAAGTATATCTTTTTCTACTCTTATAATTTCAATTATGTATAATCATTATGAGTATACTGTCACCATCTAGTGCTTACTGTGCAACATTATTGTTCCTCACTAAGCACGGGACTTAATGTAGATGGTGTTTTTTTAACAAGGGCTACAATTATAAAATTGCCCTTTGTCAAGCAGCGAAAATAGGATATGTGCGTATTTATGTGCATATTCCTAGTTCTATTACAAAACACGAAATATTGTATCTCTAATTATATTCCACAAGCGAATTAAGAATAAAGATTCTCTACAAACACATTAAACTGCCTCGCATCCTGCTCAATACTCATAATATTTATATGTCATATCGAACTAGTCTCAAGTCGCATTAATTCCATAGTTGAATTCCTTGAACTTGTCTCGAGTGCGCATCGATGTTCCGGTGACATTTATCAAATTCGAGAATAGCTAATGCTTAAACCCTAGAATATACTCTAGCTTAACGCTTCGTTCACAACAAACTCTTCTCAAATTGCTCTTCTGGGCTCAAATGTACTACTTTAGCACTTTGCTCAAAGATAAGCCACGAATTATGCGTCACTCCTCTTGGACGCACCACAAACAAGAAGCAATGACTCGACAGACGCATTGAGCCTCTGAACTACGCTAACCTTAGCCTTTTCTCCTATCAACGCCAGGATAGCACCAGTCGCTTGGCTTATCACGACATTGGCGTTAGTTCCCCACCTTAGCGCTAAAAACGCTAACCCTAGTTCCAAAAATCGTCAACTTCCTTGGCCAGCGTGTTTTGTCCTAGTATCCTTGGCTAGCACGGTCTTAGATGATGCGTCCTTTAGCCTAGCGCGTTCCTAGCCAGCAGCGCCCTCGAGCCAGCACGTTCATGCTTAGCGTGTTTGTAGCCTGATGGGCCATTAGCCTAGCGCATCCCCAGATGATGCATCTTGGCCTTAACGTCCCTACCCTGATGTACCATTAGCTTAGCGTGTCTCTAAATGATGCGTCCTGGCCTTAGCGCTCACATCCATGGCTAGCACGTTCCTAGATTAGCGCGTCCATGCTTAGTAATTTAGCACAAGCTCATTGATACTAGCACATTGGTGCAAACTTTCCTTGACCTAGCTAGCCTCTTTGAGAAGTGCTAGCTTCAAACGTCCTTGGCACTAGCTTCCTAGCACTAGCATAATTGATACTTTCTAGAAGCTACGCATATTAGCCTTGTTCCTTACGTTAGCGTATTAGGTTTTGTGATTAAAGAGCTAGCACATTACCGTTTGTACTAAGTAGCTAGTGCTAGCCTTCCTAGCTACTTCCCTCAGAAATATGCCTTTCTTTTCAATATTGACCTAATACCAAATCTTATATGGTTTTCTAATAAGTATTCTTGCTTAAGAAGCTCTTCACAATCTTGGCTACAAATTTCTTCCAGGTTATGCTAAGACACTTCTGAGTTAATACTTAGCCATTAAACATGCCATGCTACTCCTAAGCTAGTACATGACCATTGAATTTACCAGACTCGACACTAATCAGTCTGATTGTCAATTCAGTGAGTTACACAACTTGCCTTACTGACTTAGCAAGTCATTTGACTAGACTTGACTTAATTAAAACATTAGTGGCTTATGACTCCACTATCTACGAGATATCAAATACAACACATGGGGGATTCTCATTGTGGTATTTGTATGACGATCTATGACAATCGTACATTGTGGCAACACATCCATGAACAAGAAGGTAACAAGTAGTGGGACAGTTACAAGACAGTTGAGAGAATAAGGACTAGTGGTCATACACGTCTTCCATGCTTTTCATACATGACTCCACTACAATCTTCACAATCGTTACTCCTTTACTTCTTCTATAACTTCCACCACTTACGAGAAATCATTGTGTCTCCTTTGAACTATGAATAGATGGTTTTCATTTATTCGAAACAAGAACAAAAGACAGAAGAAACTAAGATATACATAATTAGCGATTCATCTCAGAGATAATCTTTTCTTCTTCACACACTGCAATTACTTATAACAATGATATTTCTCAACCTTCTTTGCTTCCCTCCCCTAAGACCTACCCAATATTCTCCACCTTTGTGATCGAACCTGGACGTGGACGGCCGTTTCTTGGTTTAGGATCGTCCTGTTCGAGCTTGATCTCTCGAACCTACTTGAAAGTACGATTTTACCGTACATTTGTTTTCACCCTAAAATACGTTTCGTCGTTGAAACTAAAGTTGTGTTGGTGAATGGAAAATTTATGTTGAAACTAGGTTTGTTTTCAACATATTTTGAAAAAATTAAAACGACGTTGAAACCAATGTTTTATTGGTGAAAACAGTAAATTTATATTGAAACCAAATTTGTCTTCAACTTTTCTTTTTTTTGCCTATTTTTTGTAGTTGTAAGTTTTTGGTGGTGGTGTTGCTGGTTGGTGGTGTTTTTATTGATAGTGAAAGTAGTGCTGGTTGGTAGTGGTGTTTCAGGTTGGTGGTGGCGATGGTGTTGATGGTGGGAATGGTGGTTGTGGTGCTGATGGTGATAGTGATGTTGGTTGGTGGTGGTGGGTTGGTGTTGGTATTGGTAGTGGAGATGGTGTTGATGGTAGTGGTTGGCAGTGGCGGTGCTGGTTGGCGATAACGGTGGTGGCGGTGCTGGTTGGCGATGGCGATGGCGATGGCGGCGGCGCCGATGGGGGTTGGTGGTGGTGCTGGTGCTGGTTGGTGGTGTGTTGGTTGTGGTGAAGGTGTTTGTTGGTTGATGGTGGTGGTGCATGTTCTTGGTGATGGTGGCGTTGGTTGGTGGTGGTATTGCTGGCTAGTGGTGGTTGGTGCTGGTTGGTGGTATTTTTAATTCGTGGTGGTGAGTTGGTGTTGATAGTGTTGGTGGTGAGAAGAGGATAAAAATTGAGGATGGGATTGTTTTTTGTTGGGCTGATTTAAACTAGAAGGTTAGTTTAGACAGATTGTGTAATTTGAGGTTTTTATGGTTTATTTATTTTGCTAGGGTTTTTGTAGATGAATGTAGAAACTTTGGTGATATAGTCCACGAACTATTTACATGAAATTTATGGAGTCAATAGTGATATTGATAAATCTCACAAAACTTCAATAATGGAGGTTAAACTTCTGATTTTTGTTTTCTTTCCTTTTATTTTTTATATTATGATCCTAAAAGTTAAATACTCCCTCCGTTCTACTTTAGATGAGGGTTTATGGTTTTTTCCTGTTCCAAAATACTTGAGGGTTTTTATATTTTGGTCCAATTACAGATATAAGCCTGGTTTTTTTTTGTACTTTATAAATATAGGCCCGTTTTTTTGCACTTTGCAAATATAGGCCGTTTTTTCATAAAATGGTTTTTTCATTCCAGTAACTCGGCTCGAACTCGTTAACTCAGCGAGTCATTTCCAGGAAAAAATTGGACCCCACCATTCAACTGTAATCTTATCTCCTCCATAAAAACATATCTTCTCCACAACTTTTTTTTTAATCTTTTTTCAGTATCAATTCTGATCTTGAAGATGGGTGGTGGTGTGAATGATTCATCATCATCAGGATGGCACTCATAAGGTTCAACATTGATGAGATGTACAACATATTTATCACTGTTCATGTATTCTTGACTCATCCTAGCTAAATACATCCTCAACCACACTAGCATGTGTTGTAGCTTCAACCCAGAAGTCGTGATCAAATGTAGTATCATTATCATCACAAACATATATGCTATCACACACACTTTCTTGTGTTGTATTCTGAGTTTTTTACGAAACTTGAGGAACATATACTTCTTGTTCATCTTATAAGTTAAAGAACAACTTCTTACTGTTTGCACACTGTTTTTATTGCTTGTTTTCCTTTAGTTTTGAATACCCTTGGTTACTATTTTCTTTGGTGTTTGATTTTTAATTGGTTTTAAATACTTGTGTGGAGGAACTGTTTCCAGGCTAGTTGAAGAAAGCTCACCATTCTCATCATTTGGAAACACTCTCATATGCAATATACTCCAATCTGCATCATCTACCTCTGCATTATCCCAAAACAACCAAAATTCTTCATCCCTAACTAGAGACTATGGGAAACATGGATCAACAAACCACACTAAGTCAATAACCTCATTACCCTTCAATCTCAACATAGGGTGAATCTTGTTATTCAACTTGTCAATACCCATCTCTGCTCTAGCCAAACCCCTAAATTCAAAAGCAATTACACCGTCAAATACCTTCACCTTTATATCCCTTAATGGGAACTTGTCCACCTCAACCTCATTCCTAGCACCAAAAATGATATGATTTTAAAATCAACTGCAAACAATCAAAAGTACTACAGACAAACTGCTATAACATTGAAAAGTCAACACAAACCCTAGAAATCTAATCACACATAAAACCAATAAGCATAAACAATTGCAGAAACGAACAAAACTAAATCATTTTAAATCCATATTTATAAGACCTAGAAATGCAAATGGATTCACATACAATCCCTAGAAAATAAACAATACCCAATCATTTTTGTGAGAAAACAACGGTCACCCAAAGTAAAAAAGGACAAACAAAAGATAAAAACACTCAAACCCTAGAAAATAATACCCGATAATCTAACATGCATATACACGACAATAATTTGATTAAATCGAATAAATAAACAAGAACAACATCATATCAAGTTAGGGTTCTTGACTGACCTTTCTATTTCTTCTCGTTTCCCTTTCTTTTTCGGTCTGAGTTTCATCATCTTCACTTAGGGTCTGTAAATCTTCAATCGACCTAATGTTATATCTGATTAACCTTTATTTAAATAGAAACCCTAATTTTTTTGTCGATTTTGTTTTGGGATGAATCTTTTTCCTTAGAAACAAAGAGAAACAAAAGGAAGAGAAGAAAATGGAAATAAACCATTTCCTCTCCACCTTCTCCTTTTCCTGCCTGTTGGTTAGCCCCAAGTTTAATCTAGCCATCCAATTTTATAGAGATGTTCAGATTTACAGATCATTGTTCCAGACTGTAACACGTGTTGGCGACAATAACTATGCTTCTGCTAAATCAGCGTCGTCCAATTTCATAGAGATAAGACGAAACAGATAATTATTTTAGGTTGCACCACGTATCATCTCCATAACAAGATACATAGCCTGCATCTAAAACGTCCATCTTCTTAGAGATACATAGCTTCTGGATAGGTGGACGATATCAATCCACGTGTACCAACAAATCTCTCTTCCACTAAAGGGCATATCTGTAACCTAACTATTTTATTATATCATCTCGGTCAACGAAAAATTACAAAAACTCATGAGAAATTGACTGAGATAACTTTGTTGGATGGAAACATGGACAGAGACCTATATTTGCAAAGTGCAAAAAAACGGGCCTAGATTTGTCTATTGGGTTGAAAAGTAGGCTTATGTCTGTAAATAATCCTAATATTTTTCCACAAAACTACCAATAACACCCTTAATATTTTTTTCTTAGAGCTATAAGTATTTTTTTTTGTAACATAGTAATAGCAATTAATGCTTGAAGATTTTTTCCATGGACACATATGAAAAAACTTTAGTCTCTTTCATTTTCTTTAATTTGCATGAACACTCCAAAACCCTCGTCTAAAGTAGAACGGAAGGAGTATATGGGTTTATTTCTTTCTTTGTAATACTTGGGATTTTTGTTATACGAATCCAGGTAAGTAAGTTTTGGAACAATAACGTTACTAAATATGAAGGTTAGAATGATGGGAATCGTAGCAAAGAATCAAAAGATAGTTTGGGATTTAAAGTGACTGTGAGATGCTAAAGGGTGAAATTCGTGAAACATAAGAAATATTCTCAGGTGATATTGAAACAGAGCCAAAGAGAGGAATAATATTTGACACAAGAGATAAAGCTTATGGGTATTATAATAGATATGCAAGAAAGATTGGTTTTAGTGTGATGATACAATTAACAAATAAAAACAGAGATGATCGTCGCAAACTTCATCAACACCTTCTAGTTTGTAATTGTGAAGGTACGTACAGGAAGGTAAGAATACTTAAGAAGAAAAAGACTGAGCGAAGATTTGGATGTAAATCTAGGTTTGAGTCTAAAAATTCTGACGGTGACAAGTGTGTAGTAGTTGGTTTCTGCGCGGATCATATGCACAGTCGATCGAGTACCAACATGGGGTTCCCATTAATTGAAGTCCTAAGAAAAATCGAGGTTTTGTAGCAAGGAATCATCAGTAAAATGTATATTTCTAGTATAAAACAGTATAGATTTACTCATATTTTATCATGCGAATTTGAGGGCCACCAAAAACTAATTAGGGACTACTAATAAAACAAAATAAGGTTATTTTGAAGTAATCTCAATACATCCATTATCTATATAATTTATATAATGGCTAATCTACCCTTGATTAATTAATGTTAATTTTGATTAATTAGTTGATTAATTTGGTTATTAGAAAATAATTTGAGTTAGTTTTGGATTAGAAATCGAGAGTGTTTTAGATTGATTTTTCGAGTTATAGTTTTCACAATCGGTAGTATCGTGATTTATTTTCATTCCGGTTGTACAATCGGTAGTTTAATGGAGTACTTAAACAACCGATTATAACTGTCGCCCCAAATTGAATTTCTCAAAACCTTCCAAAATCGATAACTCTTCATCTTCACAATCGGTAGGAATTGAAAATTTATATCTACCGATTGTAGACATATAATGAATTAAACTTTTAAATTTTTAACTTTATAATCGGTAGTTTAAAGATAAATTTTATCTACCGATTATAATGGTTTTCTTGTCCAGGACTTTTCTTGCCATAATCGGTAGTTAGTGAACATAAATGACTATCGATTCTGGATAATCGGTAGCACGGGAATTTAATAACTACCGATTGTACGTAATCGGTAGTTTAGAAACATAGTCATCTACCGAATATGTCGATTTTACTTAACATCTAACTTCGTAATACTATTTCAACATCCGGAGAAAAACTTGTTCAAATAAACTTACTACATATTGTTCATTAAACATGTTTTAAAATAACTAAAAGCATCCGAATTAAACGAAACAAAACACATCATAGAAGTTCAAATTGATCAATCTCATTGATCTCATGAAATTCTTCCACTCCATGTTACTCTGGACTTGGTCCTAGTTTCAACCGGCTTCTTCTTCTTCTTCTCGTCCCCCTTAGGATCATCCTGAAGTAGCCCCAAATTGGAAATCCAATTTTTTTGAAAAATTTCAACATTTTGTCTTGGTATAATCGGTAGTTTAAGAATTCCTTAAACTACCGATTATAATAAGTAGCCCCAAATTGGAAATCCAATTTTTTTAAAAAATTTTAATATTTTGTCTTGGTACAATCGGTATTTTAAGAATTCCTTAAACTACCGATTATAATAAGTAGCTCCAAATTGGAAATCCAATTTTTTTGAAAAATTTCAACATTTTGTCTTGGTACAATCAGTAGTTTTAGAATTCCTAAAACTACCGATTATAATAAGTAGCTCCAAATTGAAAATCCATTTTTTTTGAAAAATTTCAACATTTTGTCTTGGTACAATCGGTAGTTTTAGAATTCCTAAAACTACCGATTATAATAAGTAGCCCCAAATTGGAAATCCATTTTTTTTTGCAAATTTTCAACATTTTGTCTTGGTACAATCGGTAGCTTAAGAATTCCTTAAACTACCGATTATAATAAGTAGCCCCAGATTGGAAATCCATTTTTTTTGAAAAATTTCTACATTTTATCTTGGTACAATCGGTAGTTTTAGAATTCCTAAAACTACCGATTATAATAAGTAGCCCCAAATTGGAAATCCAATTTTTTTGTAAAATTAACATTTTGTCTTGGTACAATCGGTAGTTTAAGAATTCCTTAACTACCGATTATGCACAATCGGTAGCACGGGCTCTACACTAACTACCGGTTGTGTATAAAAAAATGGGAACACAAGTCTATGGACACACGCACAATCGGTAGTTACATAAAAAATTTAACTACCGATTATGTGTAAATTTGTATCCAGTAGAATAATCGGTAGTTTAGGTGTAAAAATAACTACCGATTATGATCGATAATTTTGAGGTTCAGTAACTAGCACAATCGGAAGTTTAACAGTAAACGAAACTAGCGATTATCACTACTTTTGCATCCAGTAGAATAATTGGTAGTGTAGGTCTAAATCTAACTACCGATTGTGATGGGTGTTTTTGAGGTTCATTGAACACTCACAATCGGTAGTTTAAGCCTATAAAACTACCGATTATTACGAAATTTTTATACATAAGAACAATCGGTAGTTTTAACCTAAAGATAACTACCGATTGTGCATGATTTTCATGAGCAGTGAAGAACACTGCCACAATCGGTAGTTTAATACAACCACGAAACTACCGATTGTGCAATCTAACCAAAAACCGTTGGTATTCTAGCTAGTAATTCATGCGATTTAAGCAATATAAACACAAATTATGATAAACCCCTTACCTTATTGGAGCCATCAACTGCTGGAGAGGCATATTTTCGTAATCGGACTCCGTTTCTACTTCATCCTCATCGCGTTCATCGCTTTCATCGCTTTCTTCGTATTGTTCTTGAACAATTTCTCGATCTCTTATTATTTCGGAAAATGGCGGCCACTGTGTATAGTAATGGCGGCACAATCGGAAGTTTAACGACTTGTTTGCTTTTGTCGAGGCATCTTTAGATTATAGTAACGGCGATGAATTGGTTTACGATTAATCGGTTGAAGATGAGAAGAAAATGGTGGAAAATCGGTAGTTTTAAGTGTAATCGGTGGTTTTGAAATTGGAGAGGAGAAGAAGAGAGTTGCAAAATCGGTAGTTTGAAATGAAAGTGTGAAATAGGTTTAGGTTTAGGTTTTATTAGTGATAGGTTTTTTAATAATAATTTGTTTTACTCAAAGGTATTATGGTAATTTTACATACCCCTAGATTACCCCTTAGCCACATCCATTGGATTGCTTTAAAAAAGTAGTCCCTAATTAGTTTTTGATGGCCTTCAAATTCATCAGGATATTTTAGAGGAGAATCTGGTGGCGCTAAAAATCTTACTTTTACTAGAATGATTCTAAAAACTTTATACAGAAGATGAAAAGGTTGAATTCTTCAAGAAAGGTGATGAACAATGTCTCCAAAACCATTTCAAGCAAAAGAAACATGAGAACAAACATTTTTTCTACACTTTTCGTACGAATGAAGATGGGGACATACGTGGCGGTTTTTTTTTATGACGCAAAGTCGAGAAGAGGCTATGCATTGTTTGGTGATGCTTTATATTCGGTGGTCTAAAGAAGCTACTAATGAAGTTGTCTTCGGCACTTCGGGAGATTTAATCACGAATGACAACGATTCATCTGCTATACAATGTTATAGCAAGTTGTCACATATTTCCCAAAGAATTGTGACCAAGTGCTATACAAAATCAACAGAATTATTTGATTTGACTATGTCTTTAATGCTAATTGTGGAACAAAAGCTGGAGGTACACATTCTTTCACTGAAGGAACAAGAATCTATTGATCTGAAGAGTACATCCAATGCTGATCCAGACCCGACACCAAATGTGACCGATGAACAGGTATTGCGAGACCCACAAAAAAGTTTCTAGAGGTCAATCGATAAAACAGATTAAGAGTCCATCGGAAATTCAAGTACAAAAAAGTTCAGTTAGGAAAGGTTAGTCTCCTTTGTTAATATATGCACTTTTATATGTGATATCATTGTAGCAAATAACACAACAACACGTTTCAGTTGATACTGTGGATGCAGTGACCATGAACCAAACGATGTATCCACAAGGACTAAACCCCCCACAAGGAATTGTTGATCATCAAGGCTATTGCTGCATAATGGCTCTCTTTTGACCCAACATGTATGCACTCTTATGACCTAACAGGTGCTTCTGCAAACTAAACTTTTATATATATTAGCATCATATATGTATGCTATCGCCTAAATTATGATCCAAATATAGTAAGTTGTTTCCTTAAATCATGAATAGGTAGCACCTTCCCAATACTCTATGTCTATTGGTACAAGTACCTCTACGACGAAAAATAAACCAAGAATTTGTAGAACATGTAACAAGCTAGGAAGGTCACGGCACTCGGAATTGCCTGGAAAGAAAAGATGGACAGTTGGGTATCAGGGACGTCCTTAACGTATCCAAGATCTGAAATAAAAAAAAATAATAATCTATTTTTTTTATACCTTTTTATATCTATATACATATAAATCAGATAAGAAGAAAAATTAATAACTTATAAAAAACTATATGTTAAAATACTCATCTCTTAAGTACTAATTACAATTATAGTTGACAGTTATTATAAGTAATTAACTATTAAGAGAATAGAAGAACATATGACGACGATGTAAATTAGAACTATTATTTCTCTTTATTGTTTCGTACAAAACCATCTCAAGAGTTCAAGTGCTTCAAATATGTGAACATCCCAAATGGATATATATAGAAAATCCACTGGAGATTGGTATCTCTAGTAACAAGACACGACTAAAGATATGTGTTGATGTGCCAGTATTGCACATATGCATATCACCATGTTGTCATATAGAGAGAGCAATAAAACTCTGATCAATGGTGGACAGCCACCAAAATATCAATATTTACAATACTTCCCTTTGGATGTCCACCATCCCAATTTTGTTGTCTCGTCAAAATTATTTTACCAATGCTTTGCCAGAAAAATCTGTTGGGATAAAAACTGGACTAAAAATGTGCAACGCTTCAAGATTTGATGACCGTTGCAAACATACTGCCATGATACAACTTTGTCAGGAAAACCACTTGGGAAAATCCGAAAGCCGGAAGCGCATAATGGCTGATTTCTCTTTGTTAAAATCTTCTTAGGAAAAACCATGTGTGGAAAAAACCTGAATTAAATAATATGAGTGATTATTCGATGATCGCACCTCAATGAACTCTATGGTTCTACATCTCTTTGGATGACAATCACTATTTTAAGTTGTTATTTCATTAAAAACTTCGCCAGGAAAATCCAGAGTGACGAAACCTGAATGTAGGAAAACATGAGTACTCAGAAGAATGATTAACCCGCAAATGTTGCCTCGTTAAAACTTTGTCCGAAAAAACCCAATGGGAAAAAACCAGGACGAAGGCAAAGAGTATAACATTTCAAATTACGGATAGCACCGGACTCGCATGCCTCATTAAAACCTTGACAAGTAAAACTCAGTGGAAAAAACCTTGACTAATTAAGGGAAAAGAGTACACGGTGTAAAATTCTAACATGCCCAATATCCATAGTATTTTATGGCTTTACTCCTCCTAATGAGTTGCCTTATCAGTTGATCACTGTGCCCGATAATAATGCATAAATTTCACGAACTATCTTTTAATGTTTTCAACGACTTCCTTAACTTGAGAATCTCGGTCCGATTTTCCTCTGTGCAATTTCTTAATGATCTTCTGATTGTACCATCTTTTTATTCTCAACTATCTTAGTCAGAACAATCGTGATCGATCGGAGAAATAACATGGTATACCACCAGACTACTAACTATAAGGATATTTAGCTGCTTTAACAAACCTGCTAAAAATCAAAACTTAAACAATCTGATTAACTTTCTCTGTGGGAGACATTCTGTGATCTTTTATGTAAAATATCAAGTTTAACGGTACCATGAAGATAAAGAACTTTTCTTTGGACCAATGTCTCGATATTGGTGTTGGGTAAAACCAGACTTACAAGTTTACTACAAACCCAATAACATGTGTTTTAGCATATTTCATCTATTTACAGATCTTTGGTGTAACACATACCACAGAATGATACATCTCCTTTGTTGAGATGTAAACCGATCAATCTTAAAAGTAAGAGATCGCACAACTGCAATATGCCAGTTTGTCCATTTAAACATGTCTAAAACTTTAAGGTTGACGAAACGAATGGAATCCCAGCTACAATTCTCAACCGACAGAGTGAGACCTTGTTTTACCAAGATTTTACATCTCGAACTCCTGCTTTAAGCATTTTTGTGTTTTGGATATTTTTAGGAGTTCCAATCTAATTGATATTTTATTCATCAAATCTAGCGAATGCAAAGTTCATGGGCGTATAAGATGGTTCATATTTCCCTGGTTTAATAAGTATCCACTTAGATGATTGACCATATTCGTTCAAATTATTTTAAACCACACAAGGTTCGATTGAGTTTTAGTGAATACACATGACATGGTGTTTCTGCTGATAACTGAAAAGTTATCAGAGAATTTCATTCAAACATATGTATCTAGATCCTCATACAAATGTGCGACAACCATATCTATTAGATGCACGTCGAGTCCATTAAGGACTACCAGACTTAATGAAATACCGGAAATGTATTTGCATCTAATACAAGGAATATACTTCTTTGGAATCCATCTCAAGGTTCTGTCACAGAATTTGTGTCATTTGTTGACTTCACTTTCCTCACTATGCGCAAACACCTACTTGTGGCCAATAAGGCTTATATTTTGGACGTTTGGACTGCAATCACCAACAAGTGGCCAAATATTCACACACATTACCGAGTGTTTGGCCTGTATTTCCAAATGTATGTGTTTTTACGAGAAATTGTTATTCTGCTTGAATCTCTCCTTTCAAGTATAACCAATATTATTTTTTTGATGATATTCCCATGTAGAGTGTGGTTCAACACCAACATCATTTACGAAAGTATGAGTGCATATCTTGAATATGTCACAAATAATCATTGTATTCGGATCATTGATTTCTATGTTACACGCATACTTCATGGAGATTCCCTCATTGTGAGGTTCATAGTCTATGCGGAGATGTTCTCTTATTGCAAGAACCATACTTAGAGAATTTGATCTTCCTTTGATAGTCTCTTTAAGAGTTTTATCTTTCAATGATTATGATTGGTTCTTTCATTTTAGTAAAAGCAGAATATTTTGAATCAACTGGGCATCCACGTGTGGTGTGTTTTAAATGACACACTAGATACTACATACACACTGCTTCTCAAGAAGCAACTTGATTTGCAATTTATGTAGATATCAAATCTTTTGCATGTCTTTTATTACTGAAAACATCAAGATGAGATATATCCTGGTTTATCTTTGTGAAAACCAGGATACCTCACGCTATTTTTCAGACGATAATCATTCCTCCCCCTAACAGTTGGAAAACTCTCTCACCAAATTTGCAAATCATTTTGCAGTAGCACTCGCAGTGGAGCATCATATAAATCAGCATGTTTTCAAAAAAAAACATGACGATGGTTTTATGAGTAATACATTCAAATGCTTTATGAATGAATTAACTAAACCATTCAATGAATGCACAAGAACAATACAATACTCAACGTCAATGCCCAGAGCATTACTAGGATGATAAAACATCAACAACTGACTAGCAAGAGTTTCATTTAAAATCTATACGAGTATAGATACACATTATCACTCAGGTGATATATCGAGTCATAAGACTACAGGACTATAATTCCATCAACCTAATTAAGTGTCTATGGAAACTCATTTTCAACGGGTGCCGTTGTATAACAAGCGACCTTAATTTTCTCATCACGCTTTCTGATAAGAATAAAATTTGTATCTAATGTTAGGACTAAGGTCCTAAAAGCATATACAAGCGAGAAAAAAACTCAATGTGGATCGAGGTCCATATTTTCCAATCATATAAACTTTGTCGATAGTCTTTTGAAAAGGGGGATACTTATCCACAATAATTTCATTAGCTACTTTGAACATTATTGACTACAAGTTATAATCATTTAATAACGATCTTACATCATTCTCTAGACTACGAGGATATTCTAATCCATTGGTACCAAATTTTAATATGAAGATATTCTCCCTCATGAGATATCAACGTAAATCTTATGGATATGCTCCTTGTTAGGAGATATCAAACCATATCTCAAAGAAAATAAGTATATTATCTGATTAGATTGGCATACCTCGTATTAGAGGTTTTTCGTTTATGCTTGTAAGCATTTTTCAGACGAAAGGACTTTGCCTTCTGCCGATATCTAGCTAGCATACTCTTGCTAAATCTAGCAACAAAGTAATCTTCAACACCTTAGGCACTTACTGGTGTGAGAATTTAGATGGGACACAATTGGAATTAACCAATATCGTCGACGAATATCCCCCTGATCCTTAGGCAGGAATGTCCCATCAACATAACTTTTAATGTTGCATTATTCTATCTATCAAGGTAGCAACTGGGTACTGACAAGACAACATGTAACCCAGGAGAGATAACTGATTAGGTTTCATTTCTCGCTTACTGTCCAGCTTGAATAATTTTAAGAATTTACAATACCATGTAAAAACAATAGTAAACTGTAAAATAAATTTTGTGAACATAAACACTATCTCAATATCAATCCCAGTCCTGCCAAGACGACCGATAAATTAACATTAATGAACGGTACTTCAGGTGCGCATATCGTGTCTTTTATGCCACAACGATAGCAGAGCTCGACTATGCTCAAAGATGGATTTTCAACCAATTATTATGCTACCGTTCCATAAATTATCCACTTCTAGTGATATGGTGTTTATCAGGTCCCTAAACCCGAAAAAACTTATTGTGGTTCATATATTTAAATATGTCTACCACATTTTGCATTTTCCCCATTTGATGTGTCTATCAATTTTTCAAAAATAGACTTATTTTCATAGGCACTGATGCAAATTTATTATACCAATTTCGTGATTTTCAGTAATAGCTTAGGCGACGAGAAGACTAGATATTAACTCTTAATATCATTTAAAGAAATGAAACACTCATTGCTCGACGTTTGTATATTTACAAGGCGCGGTTAATATATGCAGCTCTCGTTGTTGCTAGCACAACATATATAATATGCATATATGCAATAGCATTTTAAAGCTCGTCGATATAAGAGACGCATATATTATGCATATCGTAAAGCTAGCGGAAACACATAAGGGCACAAAAAATTGCCGCTCTCCTTATTGTCCGTCGTAGCATTTATACGACACATATATTTCTTCTTTAAATTCAAGTCAAACCATATACCGTAAAAATCAATGGCGAAACAACGAAAGAAATTATTTTCTACACCATCCAAAAGGACGCGGAAAAACCTTCCATTATTTAATTAATGAGGAAAATAACAAATACTGCAAAACTCAAATATTTGGCTAAATTCGAAAATCGAATAATATTGCAAATATAAGTTATTTTAATACGTACCTACTGGGATATCTCTTCGTATACAACGATAATTGTTTATGCCGACCTTAGCATATACAAGATGCGACAATCGTCCAAATTCTTTTTTAGCAAGTCCTAATCAAATAGAAACGAAGTTAGACACTATAAAATTGTATGCATAAGTTAAATTAAATATGCAAAGATTAGAGAGAATTATCTTTTTTCGTATCATCATCCTCCATGCCGATCGGCGTAGAGCAATTAGTGTCGGTAATATGTTAAACTCCTCTCTTAAATACTAATTACGATTATAGTTGAAAATTACCATAAGTAATTAACTATTAAGAGAATAGAAGAATAGGTGGAGACGGTGTAAATTAAAACTATTATTTCTTCTTTATTGTTTCGTACAAAACTATCTCAAGAATTCAAGTGTTTCAAATATGTGAACATACCAAATGGGTATATATAGACAATCCACTGGAGATTGGTATCTCTAGTAACAAGACACGACTAAAGATATGTGTTGATGTGCCAGTATTGCACATATGCATATCACCATGTTGTCATATAGAGAGAGTAATACAACCACCAAAATATCAATATTTATAATATTATGAAACTTTTAATATATTTAATACAATAGAAACTAAATTATGATTCCAAGTAAAATACTCAACAAAAAAAAATCTAGAAAAACAAAACATTATTCAAATATATATATATATATTGAAATATGTAAAGTATAACATGAATCACATATATTTTATATTTTTAAATATAAAAGTAACACATAAATTACATATGAGAAACAATAAATTTTATGAGATTTATATTGTGTAAGATATTACTTATGTTTCCTATGCAAGATGTTTATTGTTAGTAATACACAATATCTAAGGTCAATATTGGTAGTAGTAATAAAAACCTAAAAAATAAAAATATTAGTAGTTAAACTTTCTCATGTTAACAATTCAAATTTTCACAATTATTGAAGATGGACTAAGAAAAAACTGCTTTTATATATATAGTAAAGAGATTTTTTTCCCTTCTTTTTTGGGCCTAAGATGGTCGACCATCCCGTCTTAACTAAAAGACGGCCATGTAAGTAAAAAACTTGCAGCAACATCAACAATAAATTAAACCTATCAGTGATGATTCAATGATCATCAACCTAATGGATTTGGATAGAGGATATCTATCTCGTCAACAACAAGTAAATGAAATCAAACGAAGATGGTTGTTAAGACCAGAAGAGAGGAAAAGGAAAAAAAATATATTAATTTTGGTTCCACGGTCTGCAGTCATCGAGCGGTAAAACGGATTTCTTGCAGTCAAGAGTTGGCCAAAGCCCGAAGTACATCCTCCTCCTCCAGATTAATACCTGGTTGCTCTCACTAAAGTTTTTCTCTTCTTTGACGCACAAATGTGTTAGTCCCTTGACTTTGTTTTAAATAAACTGAAGTTAATATAAAGATAGGTAGAGAGATAAATTAAGGAAGCTCTTATTGATAAATACATCATTTGTAGAATACATTGTGTAAACCATGACAAAAGAAAAAGAGTACAACACTAAAAGTCCAAGTAAAGTTGTTTCGTTTAAGTTGATCACTTCTCTTGTTGCAGCACAACTCAGAAAAAGCCCGTGGGAAAAAGAATAATCTTGGAAACTTACATTCCTGGTGTTTTTTGTTATTATCTCATTAAAAATCTTGCTGAATAACAAAAAAATTGTGGGAAAAGTTAATCTCGAATTAAGAAAAAAAAAGTTCAACACGCCTTAATGTCGACATGAAATACTCTCATGATATCGCAAACTCCTCTTGGTTGCATTCATGAGAGTTTGGACAATTTCCTTAGTCCTATATTTTTCACGTGATTTTCAAACGTGAATCTGGGCAGTGAATCAATAAATAATTTTTCCACATTTTCATCAGACTTTACTTTGCTGACTTGAAAGTTTAAAAAACATGGTTGTTGTTGATTTTGGGATGTTATATTGCTTAATAGACCGCCGCCTGTCATTTCTTTGATTCGGATATTTTCAGTGATATCAATGCAATCTTCAAGTCTTCATCACTCAACATATACCTAGTGTTGTTATTGTTGTCTCGCTATAAACCTTGCCGAGTAATAAAAACCCCGTGTGAAAAAATAATCTCAATCGAAAAAAAAAAGAGTACAATACACCTTCACGTTTCGAAGTAAAATATTTCGATATTTTATCCTTAGATCCTCCCCCAAATGTCGGCATCTACTCCTGATTCCATTCAAGGGAGTCTTCAGAAAATTCTTTTAGTCACATGCTTTTCGAAAGTGATTTTAGGTAATGACTTAGTAAATAAGTCTTCCACGTCTTACCCTGATTACTTTCATGGGAGAAGAGATTAGTGTTTCTTCATAATTAGCAATTTTTCGGATTACACCTCTATTAACATTAATTGTTATGTCTTTGTATGGATAAAACATACGTAAGTCGATGGATTCTTTTAGGTATATGAGTACATTCCTTTAGGTATATACTATTCCAATGGATTCTTTTAGGTATACCATTTCAATGACATTGCGTTGACTCTGAGTTATATCTAGATGGAAAGTTCAGTGAGGATGTAATATACGGCCGAGTATAAATTAAACTAAGTACAATAATACATCTTTTGTACTTAGATAAGTGAATTTCATCTCTCAACACATCTTCGTCATCTTCATTTAGACGAAATGGTCATTTATTTACATTTGCACTTCGACTAATCATGAGAGTGCTAGCAGGATGCATGTCCTTGTTAAATTGCCCAATAATATTTGGATATATGCAAACTGGTGGCATAATATACCACAAGATGGTGTTCTCGTTTGAAACCTAGATAAGATCGAGCTTTCCCAAGATTTTTCATCTCAAATTCGGATATCAAGCATTTTGTAATATCTATTAATTCATCAAGAGTACTTATCATGTCCATACCATCGACATAGATAACTATAATTCGGAATCAGAAAAAAAATTCCTTTGTTAATATGCAGGGTGTAAAACCTTACTTGTTTATCCCCTCCAAATCAAATTGTCACTAAGACGGGTATACCACATCTGTCTGATTGTTTCAATCCATAAGTGAGTGTTCCAATGTAACTGCAAACACACTTTGTGGCATAAAGTCATTTGTTTTGTGCAACATAAGGTCATCAGGCACTTTTGTAAGTATCTTTTTGTCTGGATATCTATAAATATATGTAATAACCACATACATATGATGTATTTCAAGTCCTTTTGAAACTATCAGGCTAACTAAGTAGCAGAACGCTATGCATTCACTACAAGAGAGAATAAGCAAATCCAGGGCTTTTCGAAAAACCTTGAGCCACAAGGTTAGTCTTATACATTCATAATTCATTATTCTCACTATGCTTTGTGACAAATAATCATATATGTCCCACAAGCTTTACACATGGTAGGTTAGCACTACCATACCAAATATCTATAAATTTGTCAAAGAACCAAGTTCTACCTAGATGGCGTAGGCCAAATATGCTATTTGTTCACATTAATCAATAAGGAGCATGGTTCAATCTCATCGTGCCCTACTTCATAGAGCAACTTTATATGAAAATATATTATAAATTTTAATACATGATCTTTCCTTTGACTCATGCACTTTCTCATAATCCATTGGGATTTATTGTTCTCTTGAATCATTTAAAACTTTGGAACGTCCTCCAGTTTTGATTCATGGACATTATCAGAGACAATATCATGAGATGATTAGATAATATGAATTAGGTTGTTCCTACTCACTCCAATTCTTCCTTATGTGAGTATTGATTGAACCAGGTGGTCTTTCCGTCTTCCTTTATGGAGCCACGACCTCAACCACACTTCCACCAAGTATAGTTACGAGACCTTAGTTTATGGTGTGTATCATTTATTGTGGATTTATAACCTTGGAGGCATATTTTCAGATGGTATGTGTGATCCCGTCATGTTACCGATATCAATGTATATTCTGAAGATCGATAATTTTTGTTTACACATCACATTTGCATTTGTAGAGTACGAAAATTATCATGAGACAGAGTGAAAACACACCAAGATATTCCATGTTGTTCCCTTGGAAAATATTTTTTCATGTCTCCCCTAACGACATGAAGACTGTCTTATCAAAGTGATCGTCCTCAATTTAGCGATTAAGAGATCTCCTGCCAAAGGTTTCAAATTTTCGGCTCATTGTTGAAAATTTATGTCCAATATAACTACTTAATCGTTTTAACGACTCGTCATAGTATGATGTGAGGTCGTAGTGGCACATATATAGTACAATCAAAAATGCGTAAGAAAACAAATGTCAGTATTATATCCAGTTACTAACTAGTACAAAAATAATGGTTGACCAATTGTGGGTCTCAAACGAAGAAATGAAGGTACGTGCAATGTTGCATATCCCCAAGCAGTTATAAGAAGGATGGTATGTATAACCTATGCCTTAGACACCATCTATAATCTTTCTACATTGACTCTATTAAACATGTAATAATCATCAATTCCTTTTGATGCAAACTCTATAGTGTTATCAAGGGGTGGTGAACCCTTACTTGTATAATATATGCTAGGATTGTCTCAACGTAAATAATTTCTTGCAGCGTAAATAAGTGACATGTTTACCATTTGCATCTTAGGATGGTATCAATCTTGTTTTACTAAAGAAATACTTTGTAAAATGAGTGACATGTTTCCTTACTTTAAATCATAATAGGGAGGAAGGTGATGCACCTAGTACTTTAGAAAGCAATGATTGTGAGAGATGCCATTTTTCGCATTCTATCAACCTTTTTCCCATTGCTTTGTTCACTCAAATAAAGATATGTCCATATGACTTCTTTCGAGTATGGAACATCATGTCAGACCAAAATGTCTTTATGGTTATGTCAAAGCCTATACAAGACAATCCATAACATTTCATTGTCGGATTCAATATGGATTCAATAATCCAAACACCGATGATTTATAGTTCACTAGGTTCACTTGTTAGTTTCTATAAAATGTGTTTCTTTCCATGTTCATTAAAGAAAATACAAAGATGTAGTCAACTACATTCTCATTGTGAGTTTTGATATGATAATTGTTTCCAAGGATATCTTTGAACTGAACAAGGTGTGACTAGCTCTTGGTGCATATAAAGCTTTTGTAACTTTTAACAAAATTTGAGCATTGCTTTGCTCAATTATTACTTGTGATGATCTAATCATCGTAGTCATGGAGGTATTATAAGGAACCAAATCAATAAAAATTATCTATTTCTAAAGATAGTGTGTGAGTGGTTCCATTATCATATAGGCATTGAACCTTTCCTCTTGGAAATCTCAGTAATAAGTGGTGTGGCCTTATTACGTAACAAAAAATATTTATCTCTTGTACTTTAAAACGGTTCATGGGAATGATATATTTTAATCGTGATTTATGAATGATCCTTAAACCTTAAGTACTTTAGAATATACCAGTCTCGTGGTAATGATATACTTTTCATTCCATAAGTGAAAACAGCGGATATAATTCTTCACAAGAAAATTCTTTGTTTTAACCAAAGAAGCGATTATTAGATTATCAAGCAATCAATAATCTAGGATCAACTCATATAAAATTCAGTTGACTAAAACAATCAAAATTGGGTAAGCCAATTGACTGGGCAAGGTTCTTGTTATCATTAAAGTTGATGTCTGAAGTATGACTTTCCTTTAGCATACAGTGAGTTTTTTATTGTATAAACTCCCCATATAACTTGTAATTGGTTGCTATTATGATACCCGCATTACATTGTTTATACCAATACATATAACATGGTTCATTTCCAACTCTTTTATTATTGAAGGGAGCCATAATTACATATTTTCCCCATACTCAATAGATATATTACTTTGTATCATTATCACTGGTGACAAAGTTACATTTCTTCTCCATGTATTATAATGAGATTTACACCCTCTACCATGAACTATGTGTTTCCTTTCACATGTTCCACTTTACCCAACATGGGTATGAGTCATCATAAGTTATTGAAATGGGTGTCAGTGAAAATGATTAATGTGTCATTTGTGATAATGGTTCTGAATCTGAAGCTTATTTATTTCATGGGTGTTCTTTCTCTATTCTTATCTAGAATGGTCTGTTATTGAAAATGGGTTATTCTAGGGGTTCCACTCCTTTTTGGGAGGTTAAAATTCAATGCTGCATTGCTCATTTTTCTGAAAATGATTTAGTTAATTCTATCAAGAAGCTTTTGTTCACTGGTTTTATTTACCAGATATGGAAAGAGAGAAACAACAAAAAAAAATTGTTGGTAAAAGGTGTTCTGCTCTCCAAGTTAGTTGTTTGATTATTCATGATATTCAGCTCAAATTAAGTGCTCATACAAGAACCGTTAGTGATATGCATGAGAATATAAGATTTCTCAGTAATTGTAATTTTGATTGTTTTTTCATCCCAAGATTTGGAAATTTGGAAACAGTGTAAATTGGCCCCAAAGTTACTGATATAATTATAAATTCTGATGGTTCTTTAAAAGAGTCTACTGCTGGGTTTGGTGCCATTCTAAGGAATTCTCAGAAAGATGTTGTGGATTGTGCTTATGGTAGCAGTATCCTATTTCAGTGGCTTCCCATGAGCTCCAAGGTGTTGAGATAAGATTGAATTTAGCAACTCAGCTTCAGATTGAGCGTTTGTCCATATTAGTATTGATTATATTGTAGTCTTCCTGCTTTTGAAAAAGATTGATCCCAAGCCACCATGGAATATGTATCATATTTGGAGGAGAGTTACTGTCTTGCTAAGATTGTCCGAGAATGTGAATATCAACCACTATTTACAGGGAAACTAATCAAGTTGTTGACAATCTTGCTAGTTTGCACCCGAGTTCTAAGTTTGTTCGGTCGAATCCTGAGCAGTTCAGTCAAGAGTTTCATGTTATAAACGAGAAGTTTATCTGAGATAGTGGGTTGTGTGCCTCTTGCTTTGTTTTTCTTTTTTGTTTTGGTTTCAGGTTTCCTTAACCTAGCTGATTGTATTTTAAAAAAAAAATAGTGAGCGATGATAATTCAACCGCCAGACCAACCGATTGTCGTGCGACCTAGTTTGTGTTGAGTGATAGCTCCTCGTTTCGGGGTACAAACCGACAAATTTGATGGTTTAGCCCCCCGTTTTTGTTATTTGTTCATCACATAATGGGAGTAAAATAAACAAATACTCTCTCTGTTTTTAAATGATATGATTGTTTGTGTTAACACAAGGATTTAAAAAACCAATTATTATAATCATTTTTTTACATTTTATACTAATCTGTCCTTTTTATTTTAGATGGCCCTCCAAAAGATATTAGATA
This sequence comes from Papaver californicum, assembly GCA_023531435.1. NCBI lineage: Eukaryota > Viridiplantae > Streptophyta > Magnoliopsida > Ranunculales > Papaveraceae > Papaver > Papaver californicum. The sequence continues at coordinate 1,365,664 of JAJJMC010018788.1, forward strand.
AAAAAAGAAGAGATAAGTGATCATTATGGATAAATTAGTAAATTAATAATATAGGACTTTCCTTAAATGGGAACAAACCTATTTTTTCGACATACTCATTTATGAAAACCTTGTCTATCTTTTAGAAACATAGGGAATATATGATTTGTTCATTCCATAGGATTTGCCCTAACACGGCGTATATCAAAATGTTTTTGCCATTTTTATTTATGATAAGGAAAATAAATGATTTTACTTTAGCCATTCCCTATTCATCTTCTATATGTCAAAATGCTTATTTTTCATGCCCTATTCATCTTTTATATGTCAGAATGCTTATTTTCCTACTTCTGGCGCTTGTATATCTTCGCTAAGAAAGACTTCAAAACTGCTTGAACAGCTTTGCTTGGGTGAGCTTCAATGGAGGAGATGAGCTTTTCATAGTTGTTGCGGTCGTACTCAGCAAATACACCCTACAGGATTAGTATAGAAGAAACATTAAGAAAGTGAAAATACAAGGAAATTACGGGTTCAAATGAATGAGAACTGCCAAAAGCCAGACTTATACACATACTGGATAGCTGACGTAAGATAAAACATAACCAACAAATAAATTAAAGTTCTTACATAAAGCAAAAATAAGAAGGGAGAGAATTCCAACCTCAAGATCTAGATCTTTATAAAGTCTTTTCACTTTTTCAACACAACCTGAATCTGCCTTTCCATAGTTCCCCTGGAAACAAAAATTCATAATGAGTTGAAGAGGGTCAAACATCGATTTTCTACAAAATATAAAAAGAAGAGGTCTCTTACATATAGTATCTTCTTTTGATCGTCATTAACAAGTTCAAGCGCTTGCACGACCAACCATGAGCACTTGAAATCTTCAATATCTGTTCCAATCTGATTGTCCAGAAACCGCACAGAATAAACATAGCCAGAAATTATCCTCTTTTTCTTATGGAACACAAATTTTAAGTTGGGATAATAAACCACCAGGATGATTAGTGGGAATGTTACTGGTTAACTCCATCATCCTAGTGAACTAGTTAACACCTCCCCACAGATCACATGGTGACTAGTGAGACTTGTTGACCCATGTCAAATCCAGATGAAAATAAAAAGTAAGCATCTTCTTGGGTTGTATTAAACAAGAAGAATTTAAAGACATACCTTACCAATTACTTCGGGAGTCCCGAAGCAATCTAGATAATCATCCTACAAATGAAAATTTTGAGTCACTGACAGTAGGTGAAAGGAACATTGAACATATTGATCCCTATTGCATGTATAGAGAAATCACCTGTACTTGGAAGTAGGTTCCCATTTCAACGAGAATATTCTTCACGTTTATATGATTCTCCAAATTCTCACCTGACAACAGCAATGCACATGCAACCTGTGACCCAACAATATGAAGAGAAATTAAAAGGCCAGATTCACTGCACCAATGAGGTGAAAAATCTCGCCCTCAAGGCTACACAAAATACATTATACGACACCACCAAAGGTTCTTCCTGATGCTTCAACCATGTATCTTGCAATTTCTGTCTTCATAGCTTTACTGTAGGCTCAACCACTCTAAGGGTGACTGACTGTATTACCCATTGAAGATCCTGGAGCATTTATCAGAAACCGATATCAACTGTTGTTACTTCATACTACAAAAAATGAATAAGATGGAAGTTTTGTATGTTCAGCCCTCATAAAGACTAAAGCACCGAAAGCAAGATCGATTTTAACGGAGTTAGTAGGTAGGAACTTATGTGAAACAGCTACGCTTCCTGCTGAATTGGAGTTATCCTATAAATCCAGGCCAGCAAATCAAACTACAGACGAAAATTCATGCTTTTCCCTAATGAAGAAAACAACAACAGAGAGTTTCCTGGCTTTAAATGATTCCAGTAAGTCACACAGCTATAAGAAACAACTACTGGCGACATGCTATCAAAAAAATTCTTTCAAAGGAGGCATGGCATCCCATTGAGTACGAAGCAATAGAAGAAGGTTGCACAAAATGAGAGTTCAACTCACCGGTAGATGAAATGAGTAATATGCAGTTTTGTACTGAACAATGCGACGGTGGCTGCATCAAGGAAATACAGTTTCATAGATAAGCAAAGATAAAATCATTCTCATATTACAACACGAATAAAAACTGCAAGGCAGCAGACACATGAATCTCAGACAAACTATTTATCATAATCAATGAAAGTGCTGCAACATGCCAGCCTCTAACCATTAACATGGTAGCCATTAAACGATAACGTACAGCCAAGATATAATCAACTTATCATTTGCCAAGGTTCATATGCAAATGGGACAAAATTCTGCAACTTACAGTGACTAATTTAAAGATGCTAAGCATAAAAACTTCATTGGTACCAGTATATTAAAATACTTTACAATTTACAGCGATTTAAATTTTCTCTCTTCCTTCTATAGTTTTTGACTATTTAACTACGCTTACACAGTCAGGGACAAGAGTATAACTCTGTACACTGACAGAACTTTGCTATGATCAGTGTGACTAAGTAAAAATCGTGGGATTATGTCATCCTACGAAAGGAAGATAAACTTGTATCATTATAGAAATGAAATATATACACCATCTATTAACTTGAATCGAAGAACAATAGTACGCAGCAGTGTACAACTAAAATATAAGTGAGCAAGGAGTCTATGAATCACATGTCTAGAAACATTTAATGTGCAGGCAGCAGGCTCCTCTACAAAAAGTTATTCCTTCATAAACGCTTAAGTTTTCTACTTACACTGGCAATGTATACTTCGATAGATCTTTCTCCCCTTCTATTGTAGTAATCAAATCTATCATCTGTCCAGAAACTGTTTGGAACTCAACCTGTTATCCGGTCAAAATGCAACATAAATTATATATACCTTTCATAGAGAGGTTGAATCAAAATAAAATCTATTACTTAATGCAATACCAAGTACCTCGTTAAACAACTCCAACAGATCCACATAGTAAACTTTCTGTCTGAAGTACTTCTTGAGAATCCTGGGAACGTGATTCCGAAGTAGGATCCCATCATTCACAGCGACCATACCAACCTACATACAGTGAACAATTAATATGTGCTATTAAGTTCTCCAGGAAAAAAAGAGAAAATTTGGTCATATAATTTCCTGCTAATTAACAACATGGCATGACAAGGTAATGGCTGCCTGCTATGGAGGAAAGACAGCAGATCAGTAGAATTGTGGAACATGATCGGAATAGACCTTCTCCACTCTGAACCAACAAGGTTGACCTCGACGTGTGTGAGCGACATCCATGATATCATCAAGGACAAGAAAGCATGCCTGAAACTGCATACATTTTCGATAAGAAAGGTTTAACGAATCAACAAAATTATCCAATGATTTAAAGATAATAATTATTTGAATAAGTTAAAAATGCATTTGTCCACTTCATAGTAATACCCATTCAATGCACCAACCAAGAGTAGATGCAAGGAATATTTCTTCTTCAAACAGTTCATCTCCTTTCAGCAATCTGTAACTATACAGAGAGCCCTCGATTCACTTTCCCTGTAGAAATTAGAAGGTAAGAAGCGATATTCAGATAAGACAATTTTCCAAATATGGCAGTTCCGTGTTTCACTTAGAGTCAGGAATTAGAAACACAAACATCATGAGGCACAACCCCTAGATGTTTCTTTGTAAAGTATAGATAATAAATACAAGAAAAAGAATTGTCTATCTCACCTCCAGGCACATTGTAGTCCAGCATCTGAAAATATAACGAGCACGAGCATGATCAGAAAAGAGCGAGACTATAAATACCATGAAATGGTTTAAAACGAAGTCGTAAAACAAAAACACTACAGAGAGAAACTTTATACTTCAAGAAGCAATAACATTTACAAAATATTTATATCCATGAACCAGTATTTCCAGTTACATCAGTCACCCAACAAGGTTTTGATGGCCTCTTAAGATTTGCAAGATTGCCTTTCATACACATTTCTATAAAGATGAGCTTATCCCCAAATAGTGAAAGTACAACAATCAAAATAATTCAAGATATTATAATTACCACGGTGCCATATGATAATACCAATAGTAATACATTGGTTTGCTTTAATTGACCATGTCAGTAGAGAAGCGCCAATGCTAAAATGTTCGCCTTCTACTTATAAACTAAAACCTAAATATAACTATCTGATCCTCATATAGAAAATTCCTAAACGCTATAATTTCAACAACTCTTTCTCTTTGTAATTATTTGACAAAAATCATGAAAATCCAACCATGTCTTTGAAGTTCAATCAGTAGGTTTTCTTGATTTCTCACATCTTTCCCTCAGTGCCCTCACCAACAACAAAATCAATAGATTTAAAAAAGAATTGTTTTTTTTTGTAATAAGGATCCAAAATTGAAAAGAAAGAATACCAACAAAACCTTAACTACTCACAAAAATCACTTCTAAAACAAAACCATACAAAATTGAACCATCCAAAACATTGCCCATTATACTGCAAATGAGAGACAAACGAAAAAGAAAACAATAGATATGATGCAGAATCATAAGAAAGTTGATTATGCTTCAAAAAAAAAAAAAGTTGATACCTTGTCGACCCACTTACGAGCATCATCAGTAAATTCATAAGAAGGATCGTGAAGGAGATCAGATTTGAGGTCATAGTAAACCTTTAAGAATTTAGGCTTAAGATCATTAGTAGTTGTTGTTGATCCATTTGAATCCGCCGTTAGAGAGTGAAAGCAAGAAGAAAAAGAGCGAAAGATAGAGGAAGAAATAAATGATGATTTGTGTAGGTGTGCACGAGCAAATGTAGTAGCAGAATTTAGGAAACCACCATTTAATCTCATCGCTGTCAGAGTCTGTACCAGTTTTGGAAACTTGAAAATAGAAAAGAAAAAAAAAAAAAAAAAACTGCTAACAGGGTATCAATTTGGTTGGGGTGTACCGGTAAAACATATTTAGTTTGGTACGCTCCCAAGTAAATCGATTACCCTTATTAGCAATCTTTAAAAAATGAAGGCTGATATAGGGTTCCAAATTTAATTGAGGAGTTCCTCTAATAAGACGAAACAGGGATATTATGAAGTAAAACTCAAAAATCCTTTATCCATAATATTTTCACAATACCCAAACCACCCTTCATTAGTAATCTTAATTACATTAATTAGTTAAGATTAATTTAAACTAATCATGATTAATTAAACATAATCTTTTACCTAATCAAATGATTTGAAAAAAAAAAAAATTGAATTTGTGTTTGGTGGGAATAAAAACTTGATGAAATCACGATTTGAAAGATTCAAATTTTGTTGTTCAGAGAAATTTACGGTTGGGTTTCATGTCGAACCCAACCGTAACCATAAGAAAACCGAAGAACACCATTTTTGGCCAGATTTACGGTTGGGTTTTGTTGAAAACCCAACCGTAAATCAAAGAACAATGATGAACACCATGTTTTGTGCAAAGTTACGGTTGGGTTTTAAACCATACCCAACCGTAAGTAGAAGAAAATGATGAACACCATTTTTCCTATAGTTACGGTTGGGTTTTAAAGGAAAAACCAACCGTAACTCATCCTTTTGAGAATTGATTTTTTTTGTTAAATTTGAGTTTTAAAAATCAAAATTTTGAAATAATTCAATCATTTTTACTAGATTGAAGGTAAACTGGGTGTTTGAAACAAAGAAAAAACGAAAAACACACAAATTAGATAATCCAAATTTGTGTTATCCAGTAGAATTTACGGTTGGGTTTTGGCTTATAACCCAACCGTAACAATTCTGTTAATATTTGTTCCAATTTTAACACAGAATTAGGGTTGGGTTTTGCCTTAAAACCCAACCGTAGACAAGTTGTGGTGTTTGTACAAAATGTATTACGGTTGGGTTTAGTAATCGGACCCAACCGTAAATGGTCCTGTTAACTGTTTTTTGATTTTCAATATACTCCAAATTGGGTTTAAAACACAACTTTGTAACTTATTCCTTCTATTGTAATAGATTTAAAGTAGTACATTAAAGGAATAAAACAAAGGAAAGGAAATACAAAAGACCATTGGATGATTACACTTAAACACTTAAAGATAATGGCGATAATCAAACACCCGACTTGTTTCCATAATACGGTAGCAATCTGTATGCTTGAACTCCTCCCCATATTTGATTCTATACTGCTCCATAGACAACACATGCTGAAAAAAACAAATCAATTATTAGTTTGAGTTTTTGAAATCTCTTTTTAATTAACGATTTATTAATCGACAAACTTACTCTTTCCACACCGTTCTCGTAGGGATTTGCTTCAAATCTCATTTGCTTTTCCAGTTTTAAGTTGTTCATTTGTCGATACAACGTCTCTAACCGTCTCTTGATGGCTCTCCACGGCCTATGATTTACATTCTCCTTTAATGCCGCAAACATTCGAAATACCCGCTTCCACCATTCTTCGGTATCTTGACCCTCATACCAATTTTGTTGTGAAACAACGTTGTTATTGTTGTTATAGAACGCTCTATCGTAAGCATGCTCTAGCATCGTATGCCACGCTCGAACAATTGCAACATCTTCATCATTCGTGTATGTGTTTATCATTTTTAGTGGTTGAAAGGGTATGGTGAGAATAATGAGAAAATGTAGAATTATAATGAGAATGAAAGGGATAGAGAATAATGAGAAAGTGACAAGTATATGTTTCCTTTTATAGGGAAAAAGGAACCAACGGATCTATTTTTGAAACAAAAAATCCGTTGGAATTGTATAGTTTAAGGACACGGAAATTCAGACACTTTGAGAATCCCGCAAAATTTACGGTTGGGTTTTAAGGTGAAACCCAACCGTAAAATAGTTGTGGTGTTTCTATAATTTATTTACGGTTGGGTTTAGTAATCTAACCCAACCGTAAAATTATTTTTAGAGTGAAATGTAGTTACGGTTGGGTTGTGTCACCTAACCCAACCGTAACTTCTAGTGTTAGTATTAGTGTATATTTTACCATATTGTTACGGTTGGGTTTTGCCTTAAAACCCAACTGTAATCTAGTTGCGTTGTTTGTACAATTTTTGTTACGGTTGGGTTTAGTAATAGAACCCAACCGTAAATATGAATGTTTGTAGTATGAATTGTAGTTACGGTTGGGTTGAGTCATGGAAGCCAACCGTAAAAGCAGAAGACAAAATTAGTTATGCTTGGGTTTAGTTCATTTTCTTATCAAATACCAGAGTTGTGAAAACCTTATTTTTAACATTAAAGGAAGAACCAAAGGAAACGAAATATAGTAGATCATTAGATGATTACACTTAAACACTTAAACACTTAATCATAACGGCGAAACTCAAGATAGAAACTTTGTTCCAAGATACGATAGCAATCTGTATGCTTGAACTCCTTCCCATATTTGATTTATACTGCGCCCTAGCCATGGCATGCTGAAAAAAATAAATCAATTATAAGTTTCATTATTTTAAATATTTTTGTAAAGAACGATTTATTAATTGACACATTTACTCTTTCCATATTGGTTTCGTCGGGAAATGCTTCAACTCTCATTTTCATTTCCAGTTTTAGGTTTTCCATTTCTTCATACAACGCCTCAAAGCGTCCCTTGATGGTAGTGCACGTCCTCCGATATCTATTCCCGTGTAATGCCACAAACATTTCAAGCACACGCTCCCACCAAGAATCGTCCTCCTGACAGTCCATCCAATTTTCAGCTATAACAACGTTTCTATTGTTGTTATAGGAGGCTCTCTCGTAACCGTGGTTTATCATCGTAACCCACCCTCGAACAATTGCAACATCTTCATCATTCGTGTATCGAACCATTTTTAGTGGTTGAAAGGGTATGGTGAGAATGAGTTGGAAAGTCTAGAATTATAATGAGAATGAAAGGGATAGAGAATAATGAGAAAGTGAAAAGGAAAGGTTTCCTTTTATAGGGAAAAAATCCCCAACGGATAGATTTTCAAAAAAAAAAAACCGTTGGAATTGTATTTTTTTTGTCACTATTCAGGGATAATTTACGGTTGGGTTTTGTAATGAAACCCAACCGTAAAAAATTTATGGTTTTTGTAAAGTTATATTACGGTTGGGTTTTGGCTTAGAAAGCAACCGTAAATTTTAATGTTAGTTTAAGTGGGATGATCATTTACGGTTGGGTTTTGTAATGCAGCTAAGGTCATAGAAGGAGAGGAAGCTGAAATATAGTGCTACTATAAACATTTTGGGTTGTCGGGATCCTTTCATCTAGTTGGCGCGAATCCTAACCGTAACAAATATGTTATTTTATTGTAAATTATATTACGGTTGGGTTTAATTATCGGACCCAACCGTAAACATAAGTTTTTTAGTGGAATTGTAGCTACGGTTGGGTGATTTCTTGAAACCCAACCGTAAATGATCATCTTCATTTCCTATATTCTTCATTTTTTATGCTTAAATAAGTCTTGTTTGTTTTATGTTGGTGGGAAAAGTGGAAGAGAGATAAGAGAGTTTTAACCCAAAATTTTGGAAAAACCCAAAATGAGTGATTCTAGTGGCAAATTTGTGGAGGGTGAATCCTTGTATGATTGCCAAACTAAATTCTACATACCCATTGAGGGAGACCCAACTATGTATGATTATTTGGATGGTAGAGAGGTTTTAAGTGTAAGTTGTGATGTTGAAACTAAACCAAATGGAGAAAGTAGTCGTCAAAGTGAAGATTCAACTGCTGAGAATAGTCAGGTATCATTCTAACTTAAACTCTTTTTCATTTTTTGCTGATATTTAAGGAAATGAGGTGCATAATACTGGGTTTTTTTTTGTTACACCATCATGGTTACGGTTGGGTTTTCTTGAGAAACCCAACCGTAACTATACATTTGTGTTTCTGAAAAGTAGAGTTTCACAGTCTTACGGTTGGGTGGTTACCACAAACCCAACCGTAACTTATTACGTGCATGGGTATTTACTGCACTTGTTACGGTTGGGTTTTACTCTTAACCTAACCGCAACATTTGTTTTGCTTTTTTTTGTTGTATTACGGTTGGGTCCGTCGATTATACGGTTGGGTCTGACCCTTCTAACCCAACCGTAAACTTATTGGTTTTAGTATTTTGTCTGACGCTTGGCCTTGATCTCTTTTGTTCAGCTCGCGGTTGTACCTCAACCAATGAATGATCAGCCTCCTCCAAATGATAATGAAACTATAGATACTACGGATCACTATTTGAACGACCTGGTAGGTTATAGATAAGTTGTTAATCCCTTTCGACATCCAACACGATGCCATTTTTTTTCTCCTAACTTTCTGTTCTTGGACCATGTAGACATGGGATAAAAAAGATGATGCAAAGAAGTGGGCTACAGAACATGGGAAACTCATCATGTGTGTACTTGTTTGTAACAACCAACAAAAACACAACCGCTTTCAAATGGTTTGTGAGTGTAGTGGACAATACACAAGACATGCAAAGAAGGGTACTGAGTATGTACCAAAGACGAAGATCAAGCGAAAAACTTACACTAAGAAGACGGGATGTCCTTTCAAGCTTCAATTTAGTAAGAACAACGAGAATAAGTGGTTTTTGTCTACGGTTGTATGCGGTCGTCACAACCACCTACCACCAGAGACTTTGTTAACGCATCCTTCTATGGCCCGGCTTACCAAGGAAGAAAAGCTCATCGTAGACGATATGACGGATAAGCGTTTGAAACCCAGTGATATACTCGGGCACTTGAAGAAAATAAACTCAAATAATGTGTCTACGTTGGAGACAATCTACAACGCCAAAGCCAAGTTGAAGCGTGAGAAATGGGAAGAAAGGGACCCGATCCAACAACTTTTGTACTTGGGGGAGACGAAAAACTACACCATGTTTCACGAAGAAGATGAGAATAAATAAATTAAGCATATTATATTGGCTCATCCCGAGTTTATAAAAGTTAGCACGGTGCTCCCATCAAGTGCTTATGATGGATTGCACGTACAAAACTAACAAGTATGAGCTCCCGGTTTTGAATGTTGTAGGGCAAAATTCTACCAAGTCCCCGTTTAGTGTTGCCTTTTGCTTCTTGAGAAACGAGCTCGAAGAAAGCTATGTGTGGGCTTTGGAACAAATTAAATTATTCTACGTTGAAGGATATACCCCTAAGGTAATTATCACCGACAAAGAACAAGGCTTGATGAATGCCATTGCAAGGGTATTCCCAGATGCTCATCATCTTCTTTGCACGTTCCACTTGTGGAACAATATTCAAACCAAGTGTAAAACGATTATTCGGCCAACAAAGAAAAGTGAGATTGGAGAGAATTAAAAAATTGCCGGTTTCAGAACAACAAACGGCCAAAGAAAAATTCGAGGAGGACGACAAATTGGCGGAACTAAAATGGGCTAGTTTCCAAACTGAATGGGACGCTTTGACATGGTCTATCACCAAGGAAGATTATGAAGAAAATGTTCGTATGTTATGCTTGCATTGGAGTAATTATCCAAAAGTTGTGAACTATTTGATGGAGCATTGGTTGAATCCCCACAAAGAGAAGTTTGTAGCGGCATTCACAAACCAGTATAGGCACTTTGACAACCAAGCTACAAGTACCGTGGAGTCATCTCACAACAGAATGAAGAAGAAGCTTCATAATCTGATGGTGGGTTTGTTACGGTCTTCGAAGCGATGCACGATTATTTTCTCCGTGACCTTGACAGAGTTAAGGAATCTTTTGAAAAAAGCCTTTCTAGAAAACACGTCAGCTATAAAGACGAACCATTGCTCCAAAGTTTATAAGGTGTCGCATTGTGCTATTGAGAAGATAATGTACGAAGTAAAGCACTATAGATTGGGCAACTTACACGGAGAAGAAGAGTGTGTTTGTCCTAACATGTCAAGTTTGGGACTTCCCTGCCGGCATATGATGCCCAAGTATGAAGAAGACGGTGTGATCCCAATTCTAGATATTGATCCGTTTTGGCAACAATTGTCTTTCGATGAACCCATCGTCGAGCAAGATTTTGGTGCTACTTTTGCCGAAACCCACGTTGGAAAGGCTTTAGACAAGAAATACGATACATTAAATAAGGCGCAAAGGCAAATTTGGTTGACGAAGTTGAGTTACTTCGTGTTTCCGCACACAAGGTACGCTGTCAAGGAACCAATTAGAGGGAAGAGAAAATGTAGGCCTTCTACCAAAGAATCGAGGGCCGTGGGACGCAAAAAAGCTAGGAATTGCATGAAGAATCAAAGAAAAGAAACCCTTGTGCATTTGAGCTTTTGCAAAAGGAATATGAAGCAGAGGATGAGAAAGAGGATGATGCTCAACGAAAAATAAGTCAAACGGAACAAGGAGGACCAAGTGTAGTAGATATTAAAGGAAAAGGTCCCGCGATTCCCACTCAAGAAAGTTCAACAATTGAACTTGGTGCCAAGGAAAAAGTTCCTCCACGCCCAAACTCAAGAAGAGTAAGTATGAAGGAATTAGCAAGAAGAAAAAAAAGAGTTAGTATGAAAGAATTAGCAAGAAGAAAAGAAAAACTTAAAGGCAATACATTAGTGGTTAAAGAGCCATATACGATCCGGATTGCAAGAGGATTGATGCAATTTCCATCTAACTTTTCAAGAATTGAGAATGACAAAATCGTCCGAACCGAGCACATTATTTATGAAAATTATATGTCATCGTTTCCGGCTTTTTTTCGTCCATACATAAAGGTCACCGACGATGTTGTCGGTGATGGTAATTGTGGATACCATGTATTCATCGAACAAGTTGGACCATTTAGCGGAGCAGCAGGGTTGGGTATGGACGAAGTAACTTATGTAAGACATAAGTCAGCGGTTGAACTACGCTCTTACCCGGATTTATACAAGCCAATGATGTGTGCATATAGAGATGAAGAGTCGTTGTTAAACGAGGAGTTCATCGCTCTCGAAAGGCGTTTAATAGGCAACAAGAGTTGCACTAGCGAGTATTGGATGAGCATGCCAATATGTGGGCAAATCCTCGCCAACGCTTTCAATTGCGTCATACATTATATCTCAAATGGATATTATTTTACATTTGCACCAACAAGATCAACATTTGTCGAACAATTGGCTAATAGAAGATGTGTGATTGGGCTGGTGCAGAACTGCCATTATGTCGGTCTCAAGTTGAAAGAAGGAAGTCCATTACCCCCTTTACAGGATGGATACGATGGTGATATCGCCAAGTCTTGGTGTCACCGGTTCAAGCACAATTTCGAACTCTGGAAGGCATTAAAACCCTCCCGACCTTTCAATTCATATCATTTGTTTCTGACTCGGAGTCGGAATGATAATATAGTAAACCTGGAAGGCATTTAATATTCGTAGTAACTATATCATATGTATGTTGGAGGAATCATAATATTAATATATTTTTTTTGGAAATAAAAAATTTGGAGCAATTAACATTTAATGAAAAAGTTGGAGAAATAAAAAAAAATTACGGTTGGGTACTGAGTGCAAACCCTACCGTAAACCTTCCAGGGTTTTTCCCCCAGTTTTACGGTTGGGTTATGACTCCAAAACCAACCGTACAACTGTCATGTTTACGGTTGGGTATTGAGTCCAAACCCAACCCTAAACCTGGGTGAATTTTAATCTGGAAGGTTTACGGTTGGGTTTGCATTCAAAACCCAACCGTAAATATTTTTGTTAACCTTTTTTGGAATTTCAGTTCACTCAAAATTGGGTTCAAAACAAAAAATTTATGTAAACATCAAATTTTTGACCACATTACAACCCATGAAATCATTAAAGTAACCTGGGATACAATTGAAATTACCACTAACAAACCCAAATGGCATTACAAAAGAACTAATAAATAGGTTTGCGAGTGAGCAAAAAGTCCTTTAGGATGTGATAATGAGGTAGGTATAAAAAGGGTCATATTTTCCATCTCCTCCATTCCTCAAGAGATCTCTGTAACACCTCATCTTCGGTTTCACCCCTAAGTCGTAGTTGACCAATAATACGAACTAATGCCATAAATTCTTCTACGTATCGGTGTATAGTGTTATATCGACAAATCAACTTGACGTGATCACGGTTATAAGGGTTCCCGGTTTCAGAACAAAAGTTTTCATGGATTGTTTGCCAATAACTCGGACTCGTTATACCACTTTGCCTTCTTTCTTCTCCTCTTTTTGGAAAACATAATACATAGTTACGGCAAATACATAAATCTTCATCCAAAGAAAAATCTGGATTTTTAATCCCAGGTTGACCCATATTCCACTATGTTAGAGTACTAGTTTTGTTAGAGATGATTGTTGTAACATAAAGGTTTAACTTTTAAAAAAAAATGGATGGGTTGGATATGTACTCAACTATTTCACTTATAAACCAGAAGTGTAACGGGTATATTTTGAAAAATGGGTCGTACAAGGTTTGAACGGCTCTATTTGAAAACCTAAATAAAAATCAAAAACGACCCAAAACTTTCCTCAAAATAGAATTTACGGTTGGGTTTTGGCTGAAAACCCAACCGTAATGTACTTGGAAAATTATGTGTAAAGGTCACATATTTACGGTTGGGTTTTCAGCCACCACCCAACCGTAACCAACCTTGTAGCTTTGAGTTTTCAGGTCAAATTTGGGTTTCAAAATCAAAAATTTGAACTTATTCAATCATTTTAACTAGATTGAAGGTAAATTGGGTCATTCAAACAAAGAAAAACGAAAAACAAACAAATTAGAGAATCAAATTTAAAGTTATCCAGTAGAATTTACGGTTGGGTTTTGGCTTAAAACCCAACCGTAATATCCTTGGAAAGTTATGTGTTGAGGTCATTTGTTTACGGTTGGGTTTTTAGCCAAAACCCAACCGTAACCAACCTTTGTAGCTGAGTTTTTAGGTCAAATTTGGGTTCAAAATCAAAATTTTGAACTTATTCAATCATTTTAACTAGATTGAAGGTAAATTGGGTCATTAAAACAAAGAAAAAACGAAAAACAAACAAATTAGATAATCAAATTTAAAGTTATCCAGTAGAATTTACGGATGGTGTAATATCCTTGGGAAATTATGTGTTGAGGTTATAAATTTACGGTTGGGTTTTGGCTGAAAACCCAACCGTATCCAACCTTTGTAGCTTTGAGTTTTCAGGTCAAATTTGGGTTTCAAAATCAAAAATTTGAACTTATTCAATCATTTTAACTAGATTTAAGGTAAATTGGGTCATTCAAACAAAGAAAAAACGAAAAACAAACAAATTAGAGAATCAAATTTTAAGTTATCCAGTAGAATTTACGGTTGGGTTTTGGCTGAAAACCCAACCGTAATATCTTTAGAAAATTATGTGTTGAGGTCCTTTATTTACGGTTGGGTTTTCACCCAAAACCCAACCGTAAAATCATTCTTTCAGATTTACCGTAAAACTGTAGTATAAAAATATGACATATTTACGGTTGGGTTTTGCCTGGAAACCCAACCGTAAACCTAATGTGACTGGGTATTTTTACCGGGATTTCCCAATGCATGGTTTCCAACTTCAGATAACTGAAAAATAAATTTAAGTTTAATTTTTCATTTCACGTGCAAGTTAAATTCAAACTTCAAATCCAACTTCACATTAAAGGTACAAGTAATTCACACATACAAAAGAAAACCATAGACATAGAGTTAGGGAGAAGGAGGAGGGGTAGGTCGATCACTTTGACGAGCTCTTTTTTTGCTCATAACATTACGATGAGCAGCACCGCCATGAGTACGAGCTCCAACACGACCGGCTCGAGTACGAGCACCACGTTGCGCACCCCCGGCTTCATCATGTGTCTCTTCATCCGATGCTTGGGGCTCTCTTCTAGTAGTACTCGCATCTGTAGTCGCGCCTCTTTTACCGGGTCTACTCCTCTTTAAAGTCCGCTGCACATCCTCAACTTCATGATGAAGCTCCCTAATCAAAGCTTGGAGTTGGTCAAGTGTCCTCACATCGATTGTGCTTAGGCATGGATTAATAGAGTCCGCCAATACAACGGCTTTCTTTTTCTATTCACATATGAAAATAAAAGTAGGATGAGTGTTTAGTAATAAATCTTAAAAACATTAATAACAAAAATAATGTACGTACCAAATTGAAATATGCCTTCTTCCAGAAACCATCTCCTGTGTTGATTGCCAGAGTCTCAGGATCATTGTTGATGATAGTTGGATGACCAAAATGGCGATACCACTCCAAGTAATCTTCTGCAGCCTCTTTTGTGCCCGGAGAGGGAGTTAACTCATTCCTTTGGACTTGGTATTTCGGATCAGTGCGGTTATTCCAAACCGCAACTGAAGGCGTAGGCTCATAGTTTAGCACGATGTTTGGCCCTTCGATCATTCACACACAATTTAAACATTTCGGGTGTCACCGTTGTTTGGACGTATCCATATTGCCGGAGAGTTCGGCGGGGGTTGGACATCACGTACCCAAAAAGATGATACAAAGGACCGTTGTAGCCTGCCACGTCCGACAATTCACGTAAATCCTCAACATGTCCATCACCCTCTATGCTAATCTTCACATAAGGGTCGAAAACAACATCATCAACCGTGAAAGCATCAATTTCTGTTCTCATCTTTGCTATGAGCACTTCTTTATATTTTGCCTGCGTCCCGGTGAAGACGAATTTCTTTCCCGTAGGTCCATTAACATCAACGCTTGTTTGAGGAGCCAGTCTGGGAAAGTGATCGTATACCCATGCCTATAAAGATAATAAATATTAATATAAGAAAATGAGAAAAAAATAAATTAAAGTTAAACATTGAAATTCAAACAATAAGTTACCTGAAGCAGACCGGTATTACCGGCAATCTCAGTTCCCCTAACCCTCGAAGCTTTTCGAAGGTTAGCAAGTAGGTAGGCCAGGGTGGCAGTTCCCCACGAGTACTGATGGGTCATCCCGAGATCACCCTGAAACCATTGTAGATACTGGACGTTGACCCTGTTGCCCGAGTTGTCACCAAAGAAGATGGTGCCGAGCATATATAGCAGATAAGCTCTAGCTGTTCGAATAGCTCTGGTGTCATCTATGACGACCCCAGCCATTTCCAACTTTCCGGTCCCTCCAAACTTCTCCCTTAGTGACCGCAGCAATATTTTCTTGCTCATAGCTTGACCTTTCTTCGTAGGCATCCCCGGTTTATCTCCACTGACCAATTTAAATTCAGATTTAGCTTCGGTCTTATCCCATCCAAGTGTATCTTTGACAAGTGCATAAATATCACTCCATGACATGTTGTTGTCAAAACCCTCAAACACAGATTTACCTTCCACCTCCAGCCCAAGAATTGATTGGACATCATCCGGCGTTATAGTCATCTCGCCGAATGGGAGATGAAACGTATCGGTTTCAGGCCAATAACGTTCCCTGAAGGCTGCATATACGACACTGTCATACTCCCACATTGAATTGGTAATTTTGGGAGCTAACCCCAGTACCATTTACAAGAATTTGTACGCCCGTACATTCATCAGTTAAGGGCCAATGTTGAGACCTTTGACGAACCAATTTCTTGATCGCCTGTGTGTGATCCTACAAAGAATAAAAACAAATTTGTTTTACTTACAAAAGTTTACAAACAAAAATTTATTATTATAAGAGAAGTGATTAGAATAATACCTTGGTCGCAGCAACTTTGGCAGCCCATGAATGGGGATAACCAAATAATATTGCAGATTTATCTGGGGCCTCACCCCATAGTCCTCCATTCCTCCTCTTAGGCCACAGTTGAGGTTCGCCTTTTCTTTGGGAATTTCTTTGGCAACCCTTTTCTTTGCCTTTTCTTTTCGAATTTCTTTACCTTTGCCTTGAGGGACATGTTGTTCTCTGTCCCCCTCTTCTTCTTCGTGTTGTTGCTCTTGTGGTGGTTCTCTAATCACAAGAGAACCTCTGGGTGTTGGTAGATCACCCAACCCTTGAAACACATATATTCCTCTTCTGCAATTTGAGGAACACTACCAGCACCTACCTCAAAAGAGGGATTATGGGTCTTACTCACGCCTCTCTTCTGAACCCATAAATGCTTTCCGTGGCGAGGGGTTGGAGTGTGAGAAATTGGTGTTAAATTATTACCCCTCTTATTCTTCCTACAACACACAAGCAATACAAGTTCGATAATTTCCAAGCAATTCAACTCCAACTTAAAAAAAATTCACTGCACAGGATTATTTACGGTTGGGTTTTGAGAAAAAGCCAACCGTAAACTTTTAGTACAAAATGTTGTCCATATGTTACGGTTAGGTTTTAAGAAAAAACCCAACCGTAATACTCAAACCAAACTTTTATGGACGCTATTTGTTACGGTTGGGATTTTCTACAAACCCAACCGTAAGTTGTTTTTAAAAATTGGCGCAAATTATTTACAGTTGGGTTATCTATTGAAACCCAACCGTAATATCCTGAACTATTCATCTTCTTCCCTTTGATTTACGGTTGGGTATTGAAAATAACCCAACCGTAATACTCAAGAACATGAAATATTACGGTTGGGTTTTGACACGGACCCAACCGTAATATCAACTGTGTGCAACATTTTTTCCCCAAAATCATGATCAAACATGCGAATAAATCAATTCCAAGTTCTAAGAATACATGGGTTTTCAACAATACCTTAGATACACCATTGTTGGACTTTTCGGTGCTTGATTTTGCTTGTCACTATCGATTTCTTGTTGAATATCTTGATTAGGTTGAAAGGAGCAGGGTTGATTGCCATCACTACTACCTTTAACGCCTTTAGTATGCTTCTTCATCTCGAATTGTTGAGTTGAGTTTAATCGTCGATGAATTTTGCGAATCGGCGATGAATCAAGGGAGATTACGGTTGGGTTTTGAAAGGTTTTCTTTTGTTTTAGTTTTTAAAAGTTATGAATTTTGTTAAAAGAGTTTAGGTTTTAATTGGTATAAGGGTAAAATCGTCATTTAACAAAACCCCCTAGGACATCCCTTATCGTCAAATTGGGTCACCTCGGCTCAACTGGGAGCCCCTCAATTAGGTTTGGAGCCCCTCAATTAGGTTTGGAGCCCCTATATCAGGCTTCTAAAAAATAGGTTTTTTTTTCGATTCTATTTCTATATTTGTTCGATTTTTTCCTCTTCCATACCTTGCGACTACGACGTGTCAGTTTTACTCAAAGGCTTCTTGACGCAGTACTAGGTCTAGGAACTATGCACCTCCTTTTTATTTTTTCTGGCCCCATAAATGGTGTAAAGCTCAACAGGGTGTACCTCAAAAATAAATCTAAACAACAATAAAGTTCAATAGTATGAGCACAATGCTAAAAACCGGTGTTTTATTTTTATTTTTGTTTTTATTTATTCATTTATTGTGAGATTCATTCAATATGATTAGTAGCATCTGTGTAAATCGTAAACAGAACAATGAATACTAGGTTAGAAAGATAAGTTGACTTCTCAAGCAAGTAAATGTGTGCTCAGTAAATTAGCTCTCTTTGGCATGCCTATGTAATTCATATGGTTTTATTATGCAAAAAGAATCATTCTTAAGTTGAATGCAATCCACATACTTTTAGTGGGAGAAAGGGCCTCTTAGATTGACCTTGTCAAGTAAAAAAAAAACATCTTGTCCAAATCCAATATATGCAATTAAGACCACCTAGCGTTCTTGGAAAACTTTTTTTCTCATTTTCGCGAGTACATGATCATGTTTGATTTCAGAATGTTGCATGGTTGACCATTTCATCAGTTGCCTAATTGTTCCATATGGTGTAGTGTGTGGTGAGAAATTGATCGTATCAGTTGGTTTGTTTCGTTGACCATACTAATGAAGTACCAAAATGGTTCTCCATTAGTGGTGATGAAAAGTATTAGGTTTGTCGAATTACTTTCAAAATAAACTTTAGTCCACTGTCGAGTGGTTGTATTTTTTTTAACGTCATTAATATATCCTACGACTCCGTTGGTTGAGATGTTTCATCTGGCATAGGATAACCCAAATGGAGTCAGGTTGTTCATGAATGAGCATGTATTGTGTGGTGCATTGCTTCTGATTATGAGTCATGTTTGGTTTTTTGTTTGATTAATTTACATCCATCCTAGATAATCGAGCTTAAAGACTGAGAGATCATGACGCCCCGCCCCCCCCCCCCCAAAAAAAAAATAAAAAATTATGATAATCTGGGAAATCTTGTTATGTACATGGTTAAAGAAAAGTGATATACTTAATCAACATTAAATGTGTAACAATATGCGTGAAGACAGAGTTAAACGCTACTATTATTATTTTTATAACTGCAGATAATATTAACTAAAAGTTGGATTATATATTTAATATTCAATATTTCAAAAGACAATGACCTAATTTCACATTAAAAAAAACTCAGTAGAAAAATTATTAACCCTCAAAACTCAAGCTTTTTTACTATTTTATCTAAATAAAAAAATATTACTAAAAGATTTAAAAGCTCCAATGAAGTTAAAAGCTATTAATCGCAACATATGTTTAAAAAGATGGCACAAAATGCAAAAGTATTAAACCAAGTTTGAATAGTATTTTTTTTTTTAGTGAAGGTGGTATTTAATAAAAAAGAGGGTCTTATATAGTCACAGCCTTTTCGTTTAATAAGGATAAAATAGTAAAATTGATCAAGCATAAGGCGGCCTAAAGTGGTATGTTAAAACAGCAGAACTGTTTTGCCAATCGTTGAGTTCTTCTAGATTCATCCGTAAGTGCCAAATTCCACCAGTCACAGGTATGCAGGTGATTTCTTTTAGATTCATTAGGTTACTTACGCTTATGATTTGGGTTTGGTTCATCTTTTATATGCTATTACGATTCGATTGTTTAGATTTATAATTAGGGTTTCTCATGAAAGTGCATTCTAGGGATTTCTCTTGTTAAATTTTGAAACTAAAAAAAAAACTTTTGCCGTTTTTCTCCCTCAGTGCTCACCCGACATAGCAGATAGAGATAGGAACGGGGTATCTTTCTTCTTCTTCTTCCCCCACGAGCGGCACCAGGACCCTGCTAGTTTGAAACCTAAACCACCACCACCAACTTTTTCTTCTTCTTGTCTAACAAGAGTTGTAATCGGTGATAATGACTGTTTGATTTGGATTTTAATCCTTTTGAATTTATTAGTAAACTCTCTATCAATGAAGCTATTAAGGAATCTCAAGAGGATCTCACTGTTATAACTGAAATTGGTCAGGTAATACAAAAAACAGCCCTAATTTTCTGTTTGTTCTGATTTTAGGGCAACATTTGGGTTTTAGACCAAATTGGAGAACCCCCTTTTTGTTTATTTATGAATCTGATTAACTGAAGAAAACCCCTTTCATATATACAAGAAAGATTCTATGTTTCCAAGTAAAGGTTTGAGGGTTTATGTGTTGTGCAAGGGGTTTTCTTGATGTAACAATTTGAACTAGAAAATCAACTTGCTTTCAGTAGAATTAGAGGCCTTGAATTCCTAATTTTTTGCCAGTATGATTGTCTTCCTTGTTGAAGGTTGCTTGTAGAGATTATCCGCATTCTAGAAAACTTTGCGTCAAATTCCCATTCAACTCCTCGCCACTCAGTAGCTACTGCCCACAGACGTCAAGTTTCTTCAGTATTACCAATCAATACTTGTGTTTAATGTCTGATGCTCTTTATAGTATTAGATGTAGCTTACACTTGAATTGTTTATTTTGCAACTTGTTTAGTGCTAATGAACTAGGAATCCTTTATGGCTTTATCAGCATGGTATGTCAGTAATGATGAAGTAGATTACAAATTACTAACACCGGTAACTGCTTTAGATATTTGCGTTAAAACCCAAGAGTATGGAAAAATCACATAGCAGCATCAATTTCGTATGCTAGATGGTAAAAAAGAAAAAAATAGTTTACAAATTAAGGTAGATTATCATTTACAACAGTAGTAATAGGAAATGTGTGTGCATACTCTCGAAGAACTGTTTGATCTTGTCAAGCATTTCTTTGTAAGAGAGTTTAACTTGAGTGGTAACTGGCTAGGAGGATCCTCTAGTCTCTAGATGGTCTGATGTTTTGGGTTGTGCTCCGTTGAAGAATTAGTTTCAGAACAGCAGAAGTAGTGTAACTGGGAAGAATTAGTTTCAAAATTGTCGGTTTACCACAACCGTCCGGTTCAGAACCGAACTGTTCGGTATGAAACTGAACTGGTTGATGGTAATAATCGGTTTTCAAATCTTGATAACCAAGGTCTTCGGTTTCGGTTATGATTGGCTTAATAAGCGAGCCGAACCGTACCATGTGCAGCCCTAATCGTAGTTACACCCTATCATTTAAGGATTGTGTAAGATTAATAGTTCATTTTCATGCAATTGAGACTCAATTCGATGTCCATGCTTTTGTAATGGTTTTTTTATGTTATGGTTGTCTGAGAAATCTGATAGGCATTTTAGTGGTGTATTTGATTTTTTGTAGAAACTGTAAATTTTCCCAATAGATGTTGTCTTCCAAATTTTCTCATGTTTGTTTAAATACATAAGGTCATATATTTACTTGGTTTAGAGACTGTTCTTTAGGCAGGTTTGCTCTTAAGACTAAACCATTTCTTTATGCAGGTTTGTGGTTTAAGACTTCAGAAAACATGACGACAGCAGCTCGACCCACATGGGCACCAGCAAAAGGTGGACAGGAACAAGGTGGCACTCGAATTTTTGGCCCCTCCCAGAAATACTCTTCGAGGGATATTGCATCTCACACTACATTAAAACCCAGGTAATTTTGCGTACACTTTTCATATCCATAATAATGTTTGCAAGAGGTCAAATCTATACACTTTCGTGCATAATATATGTTGTAGTGAGTTTTGCTAATTAACTATGTTATTTTGGTTATGTTCTTAAATGGATGGGTATATTGGAGATTAACAATTCTAATTGCAACTAAGTTTTGCTTTTATAAATATCACTTTCACATTTAGACACTTGATATTATTAAAGCGGCATATGCAACACACTAGTTTAAACATATGGCTGCAAATATACAGCATACTAGTTCATAAGCATGTGACCGTGCAGTAAACTGCAACTCTGCATATGGGACTTATTCTGGCTGCCAATGCCATATCGGATCCTTTGTTAAACAATTTGATCTTTTGCACTTGCAGACGGGAAGGACAAGATACCCAGGAGGAATTAGAGAAAAGGGATCTAAGGGAGGAGCTGGAAGATCGTGAGCGTAGGCATTTTTCTTCAAAGGATAAGGGTTATCACGGTGAGGGATCCACTTGACCATTCTTGTCCTATGCCTGTTGTATAATACTTAATTATAATGCCGCCTATTCACCATTATGCTGGTTTACATTTTTATACTTCATGCTGAGATTAGCTCTATTTGATGGCAGATGACAGAGATCGAAGAAGGGGCGCAGGCCATTATCTAGAAGGTGAACAATTATGTCTTTTTATTTCTTTGCAATTTTATCACTTGTAATTTTCTTGACTGATCACTGTAACAAATTGTGTAGGGATAAAGAGAGACACTGAAGACCGTATTGTTCCGCGTAATATAGACGCTGATGATACTGATGAAGATAGTGCCAATGAAAGGTAGTTCTTTTGCTCAAGAGTCAAGACTTGCATACATATATTCTCTTACAATCATGTCACACATACTGAAGCTCATCTCATTTTGATTTTATGAACTTTATGTTGAAACACATTCATCTAAATAAACACATGGTAGTATGATATCTTATCTTAACTTTCATTTTGCAATATTAATACTAGGTATCAACCTAAGCAAGTCAGTTAAACTATGTGCACTTTCTTCTGCTCCTGGTTTTCGAAACATGCTACCGCTTGTTACATTTTTTTTCTTTTTCATATACACCGCTCCATTGCTGCAAAAGTTGGGGTTCAATTTTCTAGTTCTTCATTTTTTATAAGGGAAAGTCAGTTGGGTATGTAACTTGTATCCTACCTAACAGGTTCTAGACACCTTTTATTTAGAGAACCCTTTCTTTCTATTTATGAACGACGTGTACTATATCGAGGGGTCCCTTCAGCATAAAATGCTGTGTGAATCTTATGTAGTATAATAATATGCACAAATTGAAGCCGCTTTATTTATCTTGGATACTTAGTTTAAACTATGAGATGTGACATTTATGTTATTTGTTAGGATTTTTACTGCTCAACTCCTGTTGTGTACTTTGGTTTGTTAACGTGGGGGTTGAATGGTTTAATATTGTGATGGCAGTGATGATGATGATGATGAGGATGACACTGAAGCTCTCATGGCTGAGCTTGAACGCATAAAGAAAGAAAGAAACGAAGAGAGGCTTCGCAAGGTACCACCCCCCACCCCTTAGATAGTCTTGCAAGTCAGTTTGTTCAAAATGATGACCCAGCATCATAATTGCCTTCACTACAAAAATGATTAGTTGGCTGCTTAGTAACTGATCTTATCCGCATAATAATTACTGCACGCTAATGAAAATTTGTCATGCTGGTACCAGGAACGACTAGAACAAGAAGAAGAACTAAAGGTAAAGGAAGCAGAACTTATCCGTGGCAACCCGCTGCTCAATAATGCGGCATCATTCACTGTTAAAAGAAGGTTAGTTTATCGGGAATCCGGTTCTTACCCCTTTATGTGTAGTATAGGTTCTACCCTTGTTTCCTGAATCTCTTCTGATCAGAAGAACAAAAGAACAACTCTTTTCTGAATGTGTGTTTTGCTTCTCTGTGGAACCAGGTGGGATGATGATGTGGTTTTCAAGAACCAGAGTCGTGGTGAGGCTAAAACACCCAAGCGTTTCATCAACGACACAATCCGAAGTGACTTCCATCGAAAATTCTTGCACAAGTACATGAAGTAAGTTTGGCTGAAGCAAGTTAGAGTGGGCTCATCAGGAAGTGAAGAAACGGTAGCAAAATCTTGTATGGATCAGATAAATAGCAAAAACCCGACTCTTGTTTGGCCAAGTCAAACTCTGCTTCGATTTTTTTTTTGTGTACATGAAATCTGCGTATCAGTTTCAAGAATTGGTTCTTAAAATTAATTACTATAACAAACTTGTTTCTCTTTTGAAAATGATACTATAACGACTTCAGCAGTGAAATTTTCCTATATTTTTCTATGTGTAAGGTAACTTGGTAATAGCAGTCCAGAAGAGATGAATTCAGAGCGAAGACCGGAACAAGATATGCTTCAGAGTGTAGATTTTTATTTACCCTTAACTAATGAAGAACTTTACATTCTGAAAGGCTACGGTAAGATTTTGTCATGGACGTTTTACTGTGTGTGAGCAAGAGTTTTTCAGAAAGTCTTTTTGCTTATTTCTACTCCCATAAATACAGTGAATTGCCACATATATAAACGAATGGTCTCTACATCTGTGGATGTTGGTCATACCAAGTATTTCTCTATAAACAGAAGGAAGAGTCCTAGTATTTCTCTATTATTCCTATTCCTTCTCCATCTGATGTTACGGCTGGTTATACCAGTATGGAACTTGTAATTCCTGTGTTAATGTAAACTGAATTATATACAAAAGCTGAATCCATCTCCACAAAAAGTGTGGAAGATTTCCTGCAATTCAATTCTTGTGTTGGTTGGCATCAGGCCATCAATCTTCAAACCACGCAAATCTTCTTCCAGCTCAAATGGCAGCCAATACCATAATTCTTCAACAATTACACATCAATGGAAAACCCTAGAAAAACCCCGCGTACCCTCCCTAAGTTGACAAGCCAACAACACGAGTCATTACTCCTGTCAATGATGTTGATTGGAGCTGAATTAGGGAGGGTACGTGGGGTTTTTATAGTGTTCTATCAACACAACCTGCAAGCTTGTAACCTTTCAGGAGAGGTTTGAACTGCGTCTTCCATAAAGTAATTTGTTTCATTAAGTTTGATATTGATTAGGTGGTTGATATGTACTTCCCGGCAGGAAACCCTTGGAATTCTAGGCGGGTTTTCTATCGTGGAGCATCAACAGGACTTTAGAAGTAGGTAAGTTAGAGGATGACATTCTGTGAATTTATCTATAAGAGTTTCTTGGTGGAGTGTGAATGAAAATCTTTATCTGTGTTTTTAGGCCGTTTAGGAAAATAGGTTGCATAACAAAGGAATTTTGTACTATTCCCTTTTGCTATGTAATCTTTTGCTTAGCAATAGTATTTTTTATTTATGTGTATTTCATGAAACTTGAGTAGTTGACCATTATATGACACATTTCGGTCTCCTTCTTGGTTGAGTTGTGTGAACAGTGAAATGGTTATGACCCCATCAAATTAGAGAAAGTTTAGTACAGATGGTTACTGTGAAGGTGTAAACGATGCAGCCCTAACCTGTAGGTGACTAATACTAAGTTCCATTCCTCTTTGAACCATGTCTCGTAATAACTTGTTAGCTGTTTCAGCAGCAGCTTTGTCTGCCCCATCCACCCTGAGAGCGATATCTGAAATAATACTCTCTAACAATGATGATGCCGGCAATCTCTTCTGTGGAGAATCTCTGAGCAAATCAAGCAGTGTTCGAGCTCTTTCTTGAGCTATTGCTGTGCCCTCCACCGTTAATCGCAACAGACCTGGGATTGCACCTTCTTTCAGGATAAGTTCTCTATATTTATTTCTGCAACTCCAGCATAAAGAAAGCAACGCTCCAACTGCATGCTCGGTACTGATCGACGATCCGTCTTCCACGGTTTCAACCAATGTTAGAATACCCATAGCAGAGTCCGAAATTGCTAACCGTCCTTCTTCGGAGTTGGACAAAAACCAAAGTAAAGCACTTGTTTTCTCAGCAAATTTGGAGTATTTTTTGCACTCTTGGAGTAGGGTTAGCAGAGGAGGAACTGCTTCTGCGGTGATAATGGGTGTCGAATTTTTTGTGCATGTAGAGAGATTGTATAAAGCTGTGACAGCGTCTACTTTTCCTTGGACACTACTAGAGCTGAGAGTCTGAACTAGAAGAGGAATAGCTCCGGAAATCGCAATTGTTGGTTTATTAGAAGGTGAAGATGAGAGTGTCAAAATTGCTGCAGTAGCTAAATCTCTTAAGTGACCATTTTGGGATTTAAGAAGTTCGACGAGAACTGGAACCGCACCTGATGTCACTATTGTGACCTTGTTTCTGAAAAGCACAGCTAGAATCAGAAAGCAACCAAAGAACATTTTGTGAAACATGAGAGCACAGCAAAGAAAACAAACAGGTCAACTTCTGCAAGCAATTTATAGGAAATGAAGCAAGAAGAACTTGACAAGAAACACAACACCAAGACAATGGTATCTAGAATACGAGCATATTCTGATTTTTAGACAACACAGATAGTGGAGAATCCTAAAAAAAAAAAATGTTTTCATGAAATTAAACATAAGAATCTCAAACAACTCCTATCACCAATCACATATTGATATCTTAGATCTGGTGGCATTACAAAACAATGAGATGCTCAAATCTAAATGGTGATTAATTCAAGATATGCCAAGATTCAGAGAGTAAATGAAACACTAACCCCTTAATTTGAGAACAATGAATGAATATACAAAAGAAATGATAAAATTTTAGGGTTTTAGCAAACCCGGAGATTGAGGAAGTTACCGTTCATTCCGGGCAGCGATATTGAGAAGAGCGAGTAATGCAGATTCAGACGCTTCTAAATTTGATAAAGAAAGCATAGAAATCAAAGGTTGTATAACTCCTGCAACTCCACAACAAGAACGTGCTTTAACAGAAGATTTAGCAATCTTTCTAATATCTTTAGCTGCTTGGACTTTAACATGTAGAAATTCATCTCTCTTGTTAAGTTTCAGTGATAAATCTTTGATTAAGATTTCTTTTTTTGATCTGCAAGTCTCTTCTTCTTCTTCTTCTCTCATTTTCTTTCGCTCACTTCACTCTATAAACCTTTGACTCATAAAGACCGAGCGAGTCGGAAGTGTTGGGTTTTAGTAGTATGAATCTGAGATTTGGAAATAGACAGATACAGCTAGACAGAGGCAGGCAGGCCCTTCCAACGAGGAGGGGTACGGAACCACATACCATACGCATGTGCATGCCATGAGCTTCAGACAAGTTCATAAATTCTGGGGGATCTCGATTCAATAAGCCTCTATTAGTTGGCCAAATCCTCCTATTCGATCTTCATTGGTAACCAAAAAAAATAACGTCAAAACAGAAACTAAATCTGCAGTAAACAACCACTTGACAAGTTAATCTGCAAACATTGTTACCAAAGAAGCCACCTATTTTCGCCGACAATTCAACATCTGCAAACATTGTTACCAAAGAAGCCATCAATTTTCGCCGACAATTCAACATCCGCGATGTGTTTCCCACATACACAAGAAGCTAATCAAATTTCTACAGTTCCGGGAGCACCATCCAGTTTTGTCCCTTCTCGATCCCTTTTTAGTTTCTTCTAGTATCAGTAAATGCTAGATGACCTCCATATCAACGCATAAGAAAGGTTTGCTTATGTGCGTAATCACGATACTTGTCTACTTAGATACAACCGACTCATACTAGTCAAATAGTTAGCGGCCTCAACACCAACATGAAATGCAGATGGGATTTTATTCACAAAGTTAACACCAGCTCAAATCTGCATGTGCAAGCTGCAATCCTAAGCAGAGAGACCTTGATGCGATCAGGTGTAGTTTAGTAATTGAGATGCAATAACAGAAAGAAATCCTGCAGCCAAAATAACACTTTGGAAAGTACTTCTCAACCTGAGTCTTTCATGAGAAACTTTTAGTACCAATAGAAACACAACAAAAAAACTCCTCACTTACCCAGCAGGTAAATTAACTTGGTTTTTACCAGTTATCTACATCGAATGTTTACCACGAGTTTCAATGCCCAGATCAAGTATGAACTCGAACCTCTATATTGAAGATAATTATAAGTACTCTGCAGTGTTTGGTCCAAATCAATGAATCGTGCAATAACAACGATACAAACAAAAATAATACTGAAACACAAACCGTGACAGAAACAATTAGCTTAATCGTTCTCAGAACCAACATCTTTCTCTACTTCAATCTATTCTCTTGGTTTAAAAAGCTCACTCAAAAAATTACAAAACCGTGATGCTTATCATTATATCAAAAAATATAACCTGACAAGAAAAATTTACAACAGAACCTGTACCCATCTAAGTTTTTGGTATGTGTATAGCTTTTGATAAGGTGTTTGTTAATGTCTGTGAGAATGTTTCCTGCTGGAGGTTAAATGAACCTCTCCCTTTTCTCTGCTCTTCTTCTCTATTACTCTCACAGCAATAGATATGATTCCAACTATAGCCATGGAGTAAAAGGATCTGTATGGAGTTAAAGCAAGAGCAGAAAGAAAACAATAATATCCAGCGAGCAGATAGACGAAGCTCAAACCAATTTCCCTGCCTCGGAAACCAGGTAAGGGAAATGAGAGGGAATCAAATCCAGGGGTTGCCGACCATAGGCCGTGTAATATGACACATATACAAATACCCGAATCCCAAAACCATGGTAAATTCTGACCAAGCCCAAATCTCTGCAAGAAATAGAACAGAACCATGTATGAGAACCTAGATTCATAATGTAGCAAGATGCAGAAGGCACTTAGGTTATGCATATATAAGGTGTACATTTCATTAATATATCAGGCATATTGGGAACACAATAACCACAAACATAGCAGACAAGGATGCATACCTGTAGCCAAGCGACAAGTGATGGGACAAACATGAGGGCCGCGAGAAGGTGCAAAAGTAGCATACCATGTCGGAAGTTGAAGATCTCTAATTGCGTGTCGCCGTAGCTTCTTGCAGAGTTTGGGCTATTGAGAGGGTTCTCCTCCACTGGAAGAAGTGGGTCCAGCCCACCATCAGATTTAATCTTCGTATGCTGAGACCTGTCATTGCGCTTGGTTTTAGAATCTTGCTGCTCCTTCTGAGCATGGCTGCGAAAGGAAGTCCCAAGGAAACTGTTACAAAAACATGTGAACAGTTATGGATCTTGCATTATCTCATAGACTGAAGTTCTTGAAAAAATTACTTTAACCAGTTAGAGAAAAGAAAAGGACATCAGAACTTCAATTATCCTCGAAACAAAATAATTAACCTACATACAACACGTAAAATCATAATTCAAGAGTACTCTTGGTAGATCCTATTTTCATGAGCCAGACAGCAGTGATATATCAAGACAACATATCCATAGTTAGAACTAAATAACACGCTTTCCTTTGTAGAGAAAATGTGGTAACAAATATACCATGAGACATGGAGTTATCACAGTCAACTTCACAATTTCTTGATTAATGGTTAACCCATGTCACTCGCATCCTCTCATAAAATCATGTCTCTTCAACTAACACTAATTCTATCAATCACAAAACAAATGAAAAAGTGCTGAACCTGTCGATCACAAATCAAACAGAAAGCAGTGAACCAAGAATTGCGGTAACTGAAATGAGAACTCATCAATTTACAACCAAAAACCAAGTCTTGAAACCTACAGAACTACTCTAAAAACTGAAATTTCATTCCTTGTGTGTAGCACGTACCAAGGGCTTGTAGTGTAAAACTAAACATTATGCATCAAACAACCAACATATTATGTTATAAATCAGATGATGCATGACACATATAGAATCCAAATTATTCCTTGTGTGTAGTCCGGATCAAGAGCTAGTAGGGTAAAACTAAAATTTATGCATCAAACAAGGAACATTTGGTAACAAATCAGATGATGTATGACAGGGTTTAAAGCTGTAACCATGACAGCCACATTTCACATGTGGAAGAAAACTTGCACAAACCCAAGCACGTACCTACAGAGAGCCGTATGACAGTATAGAGCATGAGACAGAAGCAGTACGAACAAACCAAAAGCAGGATGAACAAAAGAAACAAGAATACTTGCAGTCACTGCAGTTACAAGAGTTGAATTTCCCCTGAGTATCCTGACTGCCTGTTTCAAGGATGGAATAGATTAAACTTGGCAAGTTCAAGTTACAACTATGTAAATCATTTGACAAGTATGTGATAGGCTGATAGCCAAATTGACCAAATCAGTTTTAAACTTCAAGATGGACAAACTAAGAATGTTCCACGATCTTGTTTAAGCAATAGCCCATCAGAATGAACTAATTTTGATGCATTGAGTGTCAGAGCTTACCTTAAAGGAAAAGAGATTACAGATAAATGTGAGCAACCGTCTGAAAACTACAAAACGAAGATTTTCTTCCCACCCTCGCCATCTGCAAAAGACCACACATGTGTGTCAGCTGATTGACCATTAAATTATTTGGCAGTTGAATTTCATTCGACGGTAAAATCAAGATCCAGCACTAATAGGCGAGACACACACCACTAACCTTAATTTGAGGAAAGTATGTACCATGGCAATGGCGAAGAAGACTAGTTGAGATATCAAAATCAAAATAATGACGCACCCATTTGCAAATGCATAGCAAATCAAAGAGACAGTAAAGTAGCTGAAGAATGGTGGAAGTGGCTGAGATATTATCAATGAAATAACCAACGAAATCAAAATAGGCAACACCGACACGAGCAGCAAGGATTGTGGCATTATGAGGTTGGACTCTACTGCAGCCAGCATGGAGGGTAGAGGCAGATCAAGCTCCCACTCTCGTGATTGCCGCATCAGCGCAAAAAAAATCACGGCAATGGAGAAACCAATTATCTGCAAGAAGCAAACCCACAAAATGAAAATTTTGAGATCTGATTGATTACACCTTCAAGCATCATGACTTCCAAATAACCAAGTGAGCTGAGAACAAATTCAGATCCATTAATTAGCAGTAAACTAAATGACAGTACTAATCGGGTATTCAATGTAAATTATCACCTGTGAGGAGTACATAAGTAAAAATCTGCCAGCAGCAGCAGTTATAGATATGGACGCACTGATTTTATATGAACAATGCGGATCTACCTGAGTGCAACCAAAAGCACATAATGAATCAAATTACGAGAATAAGAAAATAATTATTTCTGGTTTAGTATGTATTCATATAATGATCTCATAACACTGAGTAAATTGTGATTTGAAAATGAATTCATATTGTCACTTCATACCATTAACATAATTGTAGTCTTTTCAGACCCTGGAGTCGATGCCCAGAAGGCTGGTGACGAATCCACCCAAATAGTTTCTGAATAGAGATTTGGAATTATCTGTAGACCTGATATTGGATCCGAAACCACACCTGCAGGTGGAAAACAACGGAGTTTACAAAGCCCTGCACGGAAAGGAAAAGAGCAATCAGTAACAAATGCATTTTTTTACAAATGCATTTAAGGAGTTAAACAACATATTAACTTAAGACTTCAGTGTTATGAAATAATCTTTCATTAACTGGAGTCTTGAATGAATGACAAGTCTATCCTATGGATTATCACACATGAAACTCAACGAAGCTGTAAGATGGAGCAAAATTATTCAGAAATAAGATTAGTGAATCAAATGTTAACTAGGGTTGGTGAAACTTGTTGCCGAGATTGAATGAGCTGCAGCTTATATTGGAAATATATTCATTTTGTGATGGGCATTTGATAATTGGTTACACTAACGCCTATATGAATCCAGATATACCAACCATAGAAAACGAACAACATTTCTGAAGTTTGATAGTAATCCAAAAGGTAACTCAGGTGACAAGTTGAGCATGAAGATTAAAGACATCAATTTGTGTCCCAAAAGCTCATAGCCTAACTGATTTAATCAGAGCAAGTAAATTCTTTTGCATAATTAAGTGAAACATATCACATCTACAACATTCAAAAGTGGTAAAAGAATGCCTATAAACACGATTGATTGTTTTAGTGTGTCACTTCCTAATAAAGATTAGTACAGTCAGCAACATGATTACATGGTCCATGGATATTAAATATCTCGAGAACGATTAGATCCAGGCTTCACTGGGTATATGAGTATTGCATGCCAATACAACAATCACAACGTTATAACTTTCATTCTTGCAATAAGAAATCCACCAAGAAAATTAAACTTAACGTCTGCGTTACAACGACACGCCTAAAAAACAATCAGCCGTGTCAATACGTATTTACACGGACACGCGTATTAATACTCCAATACTTCAAGATACAACTCAGAAAACTTTGACTAAATTATTAGATATCAACAGCTGTCAAGATAAATCAATACCTTAATATTAGGAAACTTAGATATTTTACTAGATTCTATGAGAAGTTTCAACTCTAATAACAAAATATTAGTTCCAAATCTGTCCACTGATCTTGCTCTAGACTTTCTCCCTTTTTATCCCGACTTCTTCTCTCCAGTGAAGTTTATGTAATGCCTTTTGGATTAATCATACATATTATACGCATACATCTTGCAAATTCACTACCTTATATAGTTATATATCTATGTTAAACTACTAAATTCAATGATATTTATATTGTGTGTGCCGTGTCCACGTATTTTAGTTTTTTAAGTTGTCGTGTCGAAGTAGTGCACTGGATACAAGACACCGACACCGTGTCCGTGTCGTCGTAACACAGTTTAACGTACAGCAAATATTCTAGAAGTTTACACCAAAGGTTAGAAGCTGGTAAGAACCCTTACTGCTATGTTCAACGTCACCTGCTTCTTCCACTGGAAGTCCAGAATTTTTTATTCCACAGCCTCTCGTTTTTAGAGACAAAGTAATCGGCAAAAGACCTAAGCTTACGGAGAACGATAGATTAAAAGCAAGAGGATGGTCCTCCTCCAACAGCAACTCCTGCATGATGTCCAACAATATTCTGTAAAAGTACATCATGCTAAACCAAGGAGTTGAAGCCTCATAACTAATGACACCATACGGAAATATAGGAGCATTGCCTGATCTGTTCTGAAATATTAATCACGGGATATAATGTATTGTCACCCTGATCAACCAATTATAAATAAGATACAAACTCTCTCAGATTCTTTTTGCAAAAAGTTTTAAGACTATAGTTTTAACTCCAGATGTTCCTTTTGAACACATTAACGCGGCATGCGAAGTTACAAATCTAGTTGTCAATAAACTCAAATGGACCATAAGAGCTGGGAATGAAGAAACAAAACTTAACCTGATCAATGTAGCTAGAAAGTAAGAGAGACCCAGGAGAGAATTCCATCTTCCCTTCCTCGGGATTAAAGAACTGACCAACTGCCATGGATGCTGCTGGTGGAGGCCTACCTGACACACTCTGATGACAAAATGGTAATGAAACGGTTAATTAAGACAAAATTAGGATGCACAAATTTCATAATGCAAGTGTGGAAAACATATGAGCAATTAGTTCTTATGATTTCACTACCACCTATAAATGCTGAATCACTCTCGCCATAAAATACCAATAATATTCTTACTAAACAGTACGGAAAAATACCGGACGAGGTGCAACTGAGATAGTCAGGAACCGGAAACCTTCCATGTCTTCAGGTCCCAGACGGAATACTGATGATGGAGGTGCTTGTTCAGTTTGGCTACCTGGTTCTATCTGCGAACCCAACAGCATAAGTTCACAACACTACAAGTCTGCAACATTCATAATTAAGCTCGTTGCTAGTATAAATTTATACTGAATTCCTTTCTTCAGGAGAGTTTGACAAAACAAAAATCTAAGCAGGGTTTTGCTCAATAACCAATGAGGTATTTACATGGTTATATAACTGAGAAAAAAAAAAGAGTTATCCATGTCTTTGTACCTGCCTTGGTGCTGGTCCTGCTGGAATCTGCACCATCTTAGAAGTAACCTCAATAATTTTTTGATTTGAAGGTACTTCTGAAGACGTATCACCTTTTACAGGCCAAAGATGAAGTCTAACCCCAGAACAAGGAACAAGGTTTGTAACAAATATAAAGTGGCTCTTTCCGTTTGATCCCTAAGCATGAAATTCAACCTGTCAATATCTAGTCTTTCACAAAATACAACAGCAAGCACTACGCTCAAAAAGTATCAAAATTGTATAATACAAAAAATTGTTAGTTCCCTAATCTAGTACTACGAGTTTTAACACGGAAGCTCTTTGATGCTTAACCATGGCACATTATTCCACAATTAATAATATTAGGACACCATCCAGATGATAACGTATCATCCATATATACACACATATTAAACAAAGTTGATCAAGCTAACCAGATTCTTGATGTCCAACCACCGCCGCCTCCCATCCATTGCTAGAACAGCAAAAGTAGTTGACTGAATGTAAAGGTCCTTTTCAAGGCTATCATCACTCCAACGGACTGATTTGGGGCAAGGGGAGAGAGTCTCTTCCCTAGATCCTGCAAACACGGTGAAGAGGCTTTAGATAAAAAGCATATAAGAGATCATAATAGAAGAACAGTATAAATTCAAAAGCATCAATAACAACAAAAAGTAAAGTGAACCCCTAGTAACGAATGCATATTAGAGAAATAATATATTAAAACCCTTATCTTTGTACTACCATAGCAAAAGACTTTCATGACCACATTCTTCAAGTTGGACAAACATATTGCATATTTCGTTTTAGAAATTAACTAATCATGCATGTAGCTGAAGATCATAAAGAACAACTGTGTGTCAAAAGTTAATAACTTTTTGTAGGAAGAATCATGTTATCTGATCCGCAGGCATAGCATGTCTCAAATCAATACACTTAACATCATGGGGATATATGTGTGGTGAGACACCCTTGAGATAGTTAAACTGCAAAGAAAAGATATGCTTGTTTTTCTACAATAAAATAGCACATGTTGACTTCCCGCAATTAAATTTTATTTTCTTGTGGCTTGCAGTCACTTGTGCTTGATAGCATGATGGACAAGGTGGCAGGATCACAGCTAATCTTTTAAACGGAATCTTACAATGGCAAAAGACAGCCTACTGTATAAGAGAATCTTGGTGATTGAGCAACAATAAAGAGCCCTAGAAAATCAATACGGTGGGCTTCCTCCTGAGACACTATGAGCAAACCAACTAAGAAAGCATAGCCTCCACAAATTAAACTAGATAAATGATAAATCCTTACATGACCATCCTAGCCAGCAAAATTTTATAAGTAAATGTTTAGATAATACCAGCAGCAATTTTTTTATCCAAAATAGGAACTTTTGTAGAAATCTTGGAAGGTTGCAGCTGGCTCATCCAGTTAAAACTCTGTGGTATCACACTACGAAACATTTTGGAGAACACCGTAAGTCTTTTTGGTACACTAGAAAATGGTTGACCAGTTTCTGCATCAATCATATTAAGAAGAGTGTGTGACACCTGAAATGAGAAGTGAAGTCCATCAGTGCCCGTAAGACAAGCTGTGTTTTCAAGAATAAACTTCACTCACTTGTACAACAACTTGGTTGCACCATAGAATAGCCTGGTGTTCCATGGAAACCCACACGTTCCTCATTCCCATGGTACCTATCGTAAAACCATGAGTTGAGGGCACGATTCCATCAAGGGATTTCCAACTTTGGCCGAACCTGCAACATGAGAAAGACAATTATACGAAATTTCAAATAACAGCGTAAAGGTTCTCAAAAGTAACACCAAAAAAGGAAAATAAGGACCAGTGATAATTTTAAGACCAAAAAACCTCTTAAAATTGTTTCATTGCTCTTGTCAAGATCACATAAAGCATAAGTTTGCTAAAAGAAATAATTCAGCTGAAATAATGCTTTGTATATTCTCAAGAATGAACTGTGTTAATAATTTTTTCTTCCTATAGCAGAGGCATGATCATCTACAACCAAGAGTTGCTGGGTTTTATCCATACTTGGCATAATAAGGTAAGTGAAAGTTGGGCATTCATTGTTTTATTGTAACTTTTTTTCTTCAGGATATGCAGATGCATGATCAGATGTGCAAAGCTGTAGCCCTATTAAAAAGACAGGTAACTTTTGTTATTAGTATAGACGCAGCCTACTGCACTTCTACAAATGACCCAGGAAAATCATATGATTATACCCTAGCTATGCCTAACATGACCTCACCGAGTATCCTTCAGGAATGTCTTATACAGAGGTCTTATTAACGCACAAAAGCACACATTATATATGTATATTATAGAATGCAGTGTAACCCTGATTCTGCTTCCCTCAGTCTTTATAAAATAATAGATTGAAGTGGTTGGACAAAGTATATGTATAAGTTTCACTTTACAGTTAAGGAAGCACTCAAGGTGGCATATAAAATAACCTGATAATCATGAATACCGCCTGAAATGGAGACAACAACAACATCAGAGAGTGTAGACTTTGACAACAAGCGGCCCGCATGGGTAGTTTGGACCTCATATCCCTCCCTCCATTCTTTATTTATGTAAGAATAATAGTGACCCAAAGATGGCTGTAGTGCTGCAGGAGGCGACCTGAAAGAAAAAAACTCAATCTCATTAAGCACTAAGATGGTCAAGCCGAACTATTAGTTCGTAAAGTTGTTCATTATCAATAAAGCTTACTGATGTGGGCTTGAAAGTGTAAGAACAGTTTGTACTGTTCCCTT
Organism: Papaver californicum; assembly: GCA_023531435.1. Classification (NCBI taxonomy): domain Eukaryota; kingdom Viridiplantae; phylum Streptophyta; class Magnoliopsida; order Ranunculales; family Papaveraceae; genus Papaver; species Papaver californicum. The sequence goes on from JAJJMC010018788.1 coordinate 1,402,063, forward strand.
CCTTAAATGTGGATGCACAGTTGCAGCTCTGGCTACAAAACCACCCATAGAATGACCAACCAATATTACACTTCTTGGTAAGCTTCCAGTGGTTTCAGCACCTTCCTTCGACCGAGCTTCACGGGACTCTTTATACTGATCTAATATCTACAAATAATATAAAAATAAATATAACTTGAACTTGAACTCTCGAGAGCACACAAAAGAATGTAGAAAAAGGAGGCAGTTTGCGAGCAGGACTAAAAAAATGCTTACTTAGCAAAGAAACTCGCGAATGTAAGAACTCTAATACTCATGGTAAATCGGTAGACCATAAAAGCCCAAAATTAGCAGTTTCGCACCCATGGTTCTCTCTGTGATAGACACAGGAATGCAGATCCCGGATCACGTAATTTTACTTAACAAATCCGAAAAATGAATTATTCTTAGCATCAGTTCAAGTATGCTAATTGTAGCCAAAAACCAAGGTGGTCAGGTTTTCTATCGTCTGAAACATAACAATGTCCTACAATTTTGAAAAGTTATGAATCTCCCCTCACAAACCATTTAACCAGCCTCCATCAAATCCAAACAGATGCATAAAGACAAAGAAAACATAACGCTCTGTCAATAAACACGCACACACAAACTCACACACTCCAACATGCAATGAAGTAATTGCGGATTTCTCTGGATGCAAAAGTAAAAAAACAACTGATAACAAGGCAATAACTATGTGTGAGGATGAAACAGTATACTAATAAGTTCTTCGGGAGAAAACAAAAATATTTTGATTTAATTAGCTTCATTATTGGATAATTGATCTTGACAAAATATAATCAAAGAAGATTTTCAATTTAACTTCCGCATTCATTATGCTAGAACAATACTAGGTAAATTCAAACAATGTTTAAGACACATAGTGAAAAACAATACCCTATGGATGGCATATACAACGTATTCTGTATGTTCTTCAAGAATTCGACCATCCATAGCAGAATGCTCTCCTTCAAGATCAACAGCAAACCAATCCAGCATCGAACTATATTGGTTGGGTAGCATAAAACCGTCGACATCCCTATTTTCACTTTCTTCATAAGCTAATGATGCTTCGTGATAATATGTGCGCTCAAGTGGACCCCCTTGGTATGCCCTATCAGATTCTGCTGCCACAGAACGGACCTGGAACAAAGAGAAAAATAAGAAAATACATACAAGAATAGCAGCAAGACCAAATTAATAGGTGGAAGGAAAAGGCATTAACTTGACATATCCAAATTAATAGGTGGTACGAAAAATACCAATATCAAAAGTTGGGATACATCATACTAGCAGGTGCTTATCTTCAGCTGTAAAAGGTAAGGTTTTGTCGGGAAGTTGAAGTAGGATCAAAAGAGGTGTGACACATTATCTCAGTTTTTTAACGAGTTCTAGTAAGTGAGATATTAAACACATGCCCTTTAAGTGGTTTAAGCAACCAAAGTGCAGCGGAAGTTTCGTCCCTTTGCCGACCTCTCTTCATACTTAGCGGGAGAGGCTCGCTAAGAATTTAGGACTTAATAATTTCTATGCTGCAAACTAAGATTAGGATAATGTCATTATAAGGTGACATTCGTGCCAGTTGCTGTATGTTGCAAGCCTAATTGAGATCCACAAGCTCATATGCCTCCATTTATGATATTCTTAAAACCTCAAATCTTACTAATGTATACAAATTTAATTGTGTACTTATTTTAAAGTAAACCTAAGCCAGTGGAATCCATTGATGTACCCAGGATAGACAGATAACACTCTATAGTGCAGTATTTCCTTCTAGACCGTATCCTTCACTAGTCTTCTCTGTTTCCATGACATAATTATGTCCTTATATGATAATACTGATGAATCTCATAGATGAGCTGACGTTCGTTGAGATCACTTGCAGGCCAAATCTGGCATTCATTTTCCTTGAACAGATCCAGTTTCAACCAAGAATTCTAAGCAGAACACAATAAAATCAGAACACTACATATTCATTGAACCACTTTCAACCCTAAAATTGTTAGATAAATCCTGCAATTAAGCTTAAGTACTAATAACTTGACATTTTATATAATATAAGAGTGTGTGCATTAAAAAGTAACAATGGAATGCTAACGAGCAACAAAACGAATTCAAGAAACACAATTAAGAAGTACATAAAAAGGAACTTACCTGTTTATAGCTGCCGCCATTGCCTGGAATAAAAAGCACAGGAACACCACTAAGTTTCTTAATATGCTCACTGAAATCAATCTTTTTCCATCCTTCGTGATACAAGAACAATCCATACTTTACAGAAGAAACATTTGTAGGTGTAGGTATTGGAATGTATGTAGGATACATATATGTCATTATACAACCATTTGGAACATTTTTTAACAAATCAAACAGAGCAGCAAGACCAATCCATACTGAAACTATTACTACAATTGCTATTCTACATCTCACACTGAAACCTACCATTTTTAACTTAACAACCTTGTTAACAACAATAATACATATAATTCAGTTAAAACCTAAAATCCAATTCTCCCGTTGTGTTACTGAACAACAACAACCTTCGAACTAACTTGAAATAGACTTCAAATCTGATATCAAAAACAGAAATTGGTTATGTTTTACTCAAGAGTTCTGCTTTTCATTAAACTAGAATTAGAGAAGCTAAGAAGATCTCCATATCTTACAATCCTAAGGAAGAAACTAAGTTTAAACTGAAAACCTAAAAATGTAAGAAAAAAGGAAGATACAAAGATATACTCTCGTTAATAGTTATGATCCTTAATCTTTAACTTAGATCAAGAACCTCTTTCCTAGTACAGATCAAGGGATAATTTGATGTTTACCCCTTAAAAGAAAATATTTAGACTGCGGCCCTTTTTTGAAAACCAAAACTAATTAAACCCCTAAACGAGATAGGTTGATTTGTTCTTTTTTATTTTTTTAAACTTAGCATCTGGTTAAAATCCAAATTCCCTACTTAGTTTTATAAATTTCCAGCTTAAAATAAATTATATCTGTAACTACCAAATTATATGTTTGTATAATACCTTATCATGTTATTATCAAATTATCATTTGTTATTATATTTTTGCTTTTAAAATTTTACATACACCAATCTAAATCATATATTACCAACGTACATGTTATTTGTTGATTATATTGCATATATCATATGTACAGTTTATTTTAATCATAAAATCATAGTACTAAAGTGAAATTATATTAAAAATGATTTATTAAAGGTTAATTAATAGATGCCGAATTTTGTGTTCTGAATTCTTATCTCTAAACGAATTTATACACGTACATATGTCATTCTGAATTATCTCTGAATCATGAATCGCTGACCGAATAATGGACCGGATTTACATTCCGTAAAAACGAATAATACTCGTACATTTATCGTCTCGTACTTTCCTCGTACCCTGAATTGCTAACTAAGGTTAAAATGACGGTTAAAAATAATAAAATAATATGGAATTAAAAAAGTACCCTTCATTTTTAGGATTCTTCACATATATCCTTAACTCTAAGGATTAGTATTAAAATGCGACTTTATGCACCACGGGGTGCACATTCCGTACCACCTTTTTAGATAGCAGATTTAACAGGGTTTTTAAGTGCAACTTATTTTATTATTGGAAATACAACAGAATTCTTATCTCTCTTCTTTATTTTCTTGGTTCTTCCATGTCTATTTTACCTTCATCTTTTCCTGTTTCTTGGTTCTCCTTCTCCCAGTGGTTGAAAATCAGTGGAAAAAAAAGTCAAACCCATATTTTTATTAGGATTTTGGGAATCAAATGTTGTTGAGTGAAGGTTTTTTGTTCTGAGTTGAAGTTTTGTTGTGTGGTTAGAATTGGTAGTACTAGTCTTTGACTCCTTTCTGATGTTTTTGGTCTTGACAGTTTTTGGATTTCATAAAATTAATGTTGTTTTCTTTTAAATTAATGTTGATTTCATGAGATCCAATACAAATATAAATCGATAAGCTTATATCAACATTGTCCTTGATATTTATTAATCACTCTTCTTGATAAACCACCATTGATGTGTTTAATCCAAATCTATGATACAGAGTCTGATGTTATGTATGAAACTCAAATTTTTGATTTCATATTTGAACAAGAAAATTATATTCTTCTATTTTTGTCCTTATCTAATTGGAAATTAAGATGAAAACTTCAATCGTTGTATTTATCTTTATTTAATTCAGATGAAAAAAAAGAAGAGAAAAATAACTTACGTAGTTTTACTTCCAAAATAAAATTTTATTAAAGAAAAAAGTTATTCGAAAAATTCTTAGTTAAATTCGATTGAATAAAAAGCGGAGAAATGTATATACTCTTAGTATTATTTAAGTTTTAAAGTCTAGCTTTTAGTTTACATATACAACATTATATTTATATTAAGTCAATTTAACCTCTGAAGTAGTTTTTTTTTCATTCGAAAAATATAAAGAAACCAACTAGAAAGAGATAGCATTGTTTGATTGTTGCTAGTAGCTCAAAGGATTAGCTTGGCGTAGCCAACAATGAGTTAAAACAGGAAACAAAAAACTAGGGGGTAAAAAAGTTGTATTGCATGTTACAGTTGCATTAGCTTGTGCACGCTTTGCCAATATAGTTGGCGCCTGATTATCCCCTTCAGAAACAATATTGGATTAAATTGACTGAATACATAAGTTTGTTGTGATAGGGAAACTGCAAAATATTTGCATTTTGTTTTGGCTTGCAGTGCGATACTAGTCTCCTGCACTTTGCTACTGTGACCTTTAATTTGAGTGATGTGCTGGTTCAAACTAATCCCCACATGACTACTTCAATAGTTCCATAGACTTCACCTTCCTGTAGCATTTATTAGGTTCCACTTCCCATCAGCTTGACCTCCCTGCAATAACCATTAAAGCGTCTTAAAATGAGAACAACATGACTTTCTTAGAGGTTGTATCCCAAACAATGGCATAATTGACCTTGATTTCACCCCTCATGGGAGGAATCCAGATTTTTGAGAATCTTGTGTCAAGATTTGTTGTGTGTTGGTTGTGCTTGGAGTTGAGGTTGAAGTATTCTCTTCAGTAAGATGTAGCTAGTTGGTTGGTGCTCTGTTGGATTTAGGGTTGTGGTCCTGAAAACTTTGTCACGCATTGATTTCCGTATATGCCAGATAATGGATGCACAATTAGCATTATAGGGGTCATTGTCTTTAACCCAGCATGTCGGGTTGGTAGTCCATTACATAATCCATTATTTGTATGTAGTGTGAGAAGAACCTGGTGGAAAGGGATTTAAAGGACCCACAAACCAAACATTCCTAGCAAAAGGGCAATGAAAGAAGAGGTGCTCAAGTGTTTCATTGTTCTGCCCACATAAGGCGCGATAATTGGGAATATCTACGAATCTAGTTAATCTTGCAGTTGGGACCATATATTGCATACATTTGTAGACAAAAAGCTTGATTTTCATAAATGTGTCCAGGTCACATAGTTTCCCCCACTTGTAAGAAGGGTCCTCATAGGTATTAGAAATTTGTTTGTAGAGAGATTGGGTTTCAAAATTCCCTGATTTTTTTGGCTCTCATTTATTGTGTCAGAGTTCTTGTTACTAATGTGTATAAGAGTGATGGTCGAGACTAAATAAGGCTACAAGAGGAAACAGAAAAGAGGGATATTCCAATTGTTCGTATACAAGTCAATAAGGTGTTTGACTATATGGATATCAGTAAACTGGAAAGGTTACATAGGGTTTTGAAATCAAGCACCCATCTATCTTCCCATATGTGGATTGACTATCCTTTTTCAATCTCCCAAGTGCAGTACTTTTTGATTTGTTCAAACCTTTCTGGATAATTTTTGATTTAGCCTACAAAACTTAATTTCGTTTGGAATAAATTAGGTAGTAGAGTCTTAAGATTTTACGATATCAAGACGGATGAAGAATTGAAGATCATTCGAAGACATTAATTTGAAGAACTTCATCAAGATAAGTAATGAAGACAGGTCTTAACTTTTGAACTCGTTTCGATCTATTTATCATAGCAAAAGTGAAGGACTTTAGTAAATGATTATATTAAAAGAAGATCATACCACAAAATATCATTTTGCTAAATCTAGTGATGTTTCGACTTCCAAGCACTTGCTTGTCTAGAACTCGAAACTAAACTTGAGAGAAAAGCACAAGTGTTACTGAAAATCTCAAAGCTTACAAATTCATTCTTGAGTTTGTAAGGGTTTATTTTGGCAGTTTACTACTAATGATTTTCAATCACTTGAGTTCACAAACCTAAGAATTGAGTTTGTGAATCTATAAGCTTGTAGAACTCAAAATATAAGGAAAATAAAGTATTTGAGTTCGCAAACCTATTACGGTGAGTTTGCGAACCTATGATTGAGAATTTCTCTAAGAATTTTGTCTTTTGAGTTCGCGAACCTACGGTGGTGAGTTCACAAACCTATAAAAAAAAAACTTTTCCTAAACTTTAATGTTAATTGAGTTTGTAAACCTATATAGTTGAGTTCGCGAACCTATATAGGTGATTTCGCGAACCTATATAGGTGAGTTCGCGAACCTAGTACAAGAGAAATCTCCTGAGACTTTATAGCATTTGAGTTTTTGAACCTATAAAAGGTTTATGATCCTATAACTTATTTGTATTGAGTTCACGAACCTACAAAGATTTAGTACCTTATTTTCTCTTTTTTGGTTCACGGAATTAAACCTTGTTGGTCATGAACCTAAAAGCTTAATGAGTCAGTCCATAATTCTAGTTACTTTGGTCTCAATCATTCTTATTTGGGTTTCAAGGAGAACTTTCCACACTCTTACGAATTGTTATTCCTTAGATAATTCCTTTGGTTGGAAAGTTTAATTCTTTTCTTGAAAGTTGGAAGTTATCTTGGTAGTAATTCTTTTCATAAAATTCACTTGAGCTAACAATTGTCTACAACTTCAAACCATGGAAAAAACCTCATTGCATGTCAAGTTCTTTCCAAATAGATAAATTTATGTATCTTAGGAAACAACTTTGATTTAACAATTGAGAATTATCTTGGGTTGGAAGAAATTCATTGTTTACATCTCAAGCAACCCAACCTTGATTTATTACTATAATTTGGATATATCAGCAACACAGAAAAACTCAATCCCTACACTTTTGTGTATCTTGTTGCAAAGTTTGTCCTCCAAAAACCTAAGGATCTTCGAGATCTAAGGTTCGACTTTAAAAGACTTCACTTGGGATTTTTGAAGTATAGATTCACTTATCTTAAAGAAAGATAGTTTCGTAACATGTACCTGTATTTGTATTGTGTATAATTCTTATATGTTCTAAGATCCTTCTATTATGGTATAACGTCATTCAAGAATACCAGATCAAATCCAGATTTGATAGAAAACTACAAACACGATTGGCTAAAACTCTTATCAATAGAAATCTTGTTTGTGAGTTTTTCACAAGAATACATCTTAGATTTTGATATAGTTTGTGATTTTGTGCAGATAGAAGATTAGGTACCTCTGTAAGTTTTGAAGAGTATAAATCCTAGTTTTGGGTTTTTATATTTTTCTAAATTTAGGGAACTGATTTTTACATCCTTGATCTAGAATCAGAAGAGAAATCACCAGGCGTCCTATTGGAGGCAGGGCAACGCTAGTTTTCGACGGACTGAAAAGCAACTCCTAGGTTTGTAAAGAACATCGTATAGGATAATCAAGTGCGCAGGTTCTTGCGGAAATCAAGAGACGTACGTAGGGGCACAATTACAACAAAGTAGCTCGGAGGGTTTATTTTGTCTTAACTATATATTCCAAACCGAGGTTTTATAGTAGGCTAGTGTTTGTAGCGGCTTAATACAATGTGTGTTTAAACTGGACTTGGTCCCAGGGATTTTCTGATGGATTGCAGTTTTCCTCGTTAACAAAATTTCTAATGTCTTGTTTTACTTTTATTCTCCGCATTATATTGATTTCATATTTATAATTGAAAGTACAAGCAAGTTGTATGTTAATCAATCCTCATGATTCAAGAATCTCTTTTAGAGATTATCCAAAGATATTTTCTTGTATGCTTTAATCTTGGATTGAAGTTCACACAAAAAAACTATTGTAGGTTCTGTAACAAAAAGTTGGCGGTATACTTGGTACCCTCCCCTTTTCACTAGTGATCATGGAGTCAAAACATTAGATTTTTGATTGAGAGGTGAAGAGGATGGTGCCCAAATAGATGTCAGATATTTTTCCTGACCTTAAGAATTTTATGATTATCTTCCCAAATTTATTAGATAACTTAGGGTCAAAGAAATTACCAGACTTTTGGAAGTTAATAATTTTCCTTGATGCTGAACTGAAGGTGTTGATAATATTTATAATATTTCTAATAGCTACTAAAGTGGCTTTAGAGAAAATAATGCAGTCGTCTGCAAACATGAGATGAGAGATAGGAGCACTATTCCTGGCGATAGAAATTCTTATAAACTTTTTATCGATTTATCCTTTGTTGAGAACTCTTGATAGACCCTCCATGCAAATAAGGGATATATAAGGTGATAGAAGATCACCTTATATAATTCCATATGAAAGCTTGAAAAATGATCCCTGAGAACCATTGCATAGAACAACAACATAAGGAGTGCTTATACATTGCATGATGAGATTACAACAAATGTTGGAGAATCCAAGCTTGAGTCTGATTTGGATTAGGATATCGCATTTGATTCTATCAAACGCGTTCATGTCTAGCTTGAGTCCCATTAGACCAATTTTACTCTTGGTCTTCTTCAAGGTGTGTATAACCTCTTGGGCCATGACAACGTTGCCAATAGTTTTCCTATTTGCCATGAAAGCCGCTTGGTCGTGAGAGATGATCCCAAACAAAATTGGCCTTACCTATTAGCTGGTATTTTGGATATGATCTTGTAGTTTATCTTACAAATGATGGATTTTCTATAGTCACTAGGATTTGAAGAGGCTTGAACTTTAGGTAGAAGAGCAAGGAATGTTGAATTGAGCTCTTTAGAAGGTGATGGGAGTAAAATAAATGTTGGACCATTGGATTATATCATTGCCAATAATAGACCACCGGTGATTGAAAAACTTTGCATTGAAACCATTCGGTCCTGGTGATTTATCAGGAGTCGTAGACTTACCCCCTTCAAGATTTTATTTTTCATAAGAATGGCTATTAACTTATCATTTTCGATGTCAGTGACCACCTGAGAAAATAGATCATGGATTAGCTCGGAATTGATGGAATACTGGTCCAGTGGAGATGTAGACAAAATGATCAATAAGGATTTTGGATATGTCTTCCTGAGAAATACTAGTATTCCTCTGGCTATTGGAGATAGAATTGATATTATTTTTTGTTGTTTTATCGAGTGTGTTTGAGTAAAAATACCTTATGTTCCTATCTCCAAATCTAAGGGTACCATCCTTGGTTTTCTTTTACCAGATCTTTTTTTCTTGATCATGAAAGGATTCTAATTCAGACATATGCTTAGATCTGAAGCAGGTTGAGTTGACGTTTTTACACGACCAATAATGTACTAGTTTAGTTTCATGCTTCAAAAAGTACTAGTTAAGTTTCACTAAAATTTAAATATACCCCACAAGAACATTTTTACAATTTTTAAGGGAATTTAAATAATGTCATTTTTGAAAAATTAGTATTGACATCACAGGCTATCATTGTGGTCAGTTTTTTAAAGGTTCAAGTAAATGTAAAGAGGGAGTTTGAAAAACATGGTTTTTTCTTCTATAAATATAGTAAATGTTTATCAATTATTTGACATTGTTAAGTACAAGTGATCTGTATACTTTCACGAATATAACATTACATGCCACAACCGTTAAAAGAATTACGGAAATTGTGTAACTTTGTCAGTGTTATTACATGTACCCGATTGTTGAAGACATGGAAGTGGAGATTCATAAACAAAGACAAATACATAGTGATTCTTGGGGTCAAAAATCAAGAGATCAATATTATCTTGAAACAAATAGAAATACCAAACACTTTCACTTTTCAACTAATATAAGAACCAAAAATAATATTTTTGCATCGAAAACAGGAGATGGAATTTGGTGCACAACTAAAAGTGATCAAGAGGTTGTATTAACTTCTAATTATAAGGGCATCAATACTTCTTTTGTCCTCAAAATAATTAAGATGTGCTTCAATGTATACCCCAATATATAACAGGAGGGGGATTTGGAATACATACATCTTCATATGAAAATTTTGGAGTTTTAAAAAGTATGAAACCTGGGAAATCCCCAGGACGTGATGGTTTCCCACATGAGAGTGGAGAGATTATGACTTATGAATTGACTTATACAGAGACTAGAGAGCAAAGAGAATAAGTACATCTCATCTTGTTCAGAGATTTTAGTTTTATGATGAACGGTAACATTGCTTTTAGCTTCTACACGTATTTCAGTTACAACAGTTTCAAACAAACATAAAAAGAAAAAAAAACTTAAAAACCGAATTCAAAACACTCACTCACATTGGAGCGGGACCCCCTCCCAAAACTTGTAGGGGGACCATTTTTTATGTTAGCTTGGTCCCACTCATGTAAGTGAGATTTTGAATTCGGATCTGAGGGTATTTTTTTAGAGGTCATTTAAGAACACTCTGTAAGTATACAACTAGCATTAACCCTATACTTAGTTTAAAGAGTTTTTGTTTTTTGTTGGAAAACGTGTCCAAGTAATACCCTCTAAACTAACTATAAGGTTGCTGCTAGTTATATACTTGCATAGTGTTTTTAAATAACCTCTAAAAAACACCTTCAAATCTGAATTTAAAATCTCATTTATATAGATGGAATAAACCTGACATAAAAAACAGCCCCCTATAATTTTGGGAGGAAGGATCCCACTCAATCTAAGTGAGTTTTTCAAATTCAGTTTTTAAGTTGTTGTTTTTTTAATGTCTGTATAAAATTGATGTAACTTAAATATATGTAGAAGCTGAAAGCAGTGTTACTATTCATCATAAAACTATAAATCTTTGCACAAGAAGAGCTTGTACTCATTCTCTCTGCTGCTTACTATCTGCATAAGTCAGTTCATAGTTCATAATTTCTCCATTCTCACTTCTTTATCTACCCTAGTGTTCATTTCTTTTCTCTCATCAAAAATTAGTGAGTACCTACCTCAAATTGTTAACATTTCAACATGTGCCAATGGAAACCACTCTACAATGACGGTTAGAAATTTGATTATTTATGATAACAAGGGTAATCCCATTCTCATTTACTCCTCCGCGGGAAATGAAGTGCAAAGTCTCAATTGTGATGTTACAGCCGTACAACCATTCATCACTTTAAATGAAACACTTTTAGCTCACAAAGCTCCTGAAATGGGTGATGGTGTATATCAATACATCCTTTTTGAGGACGCAAAATCTCTTAATACCATATGGTATGTCATTTTTATAATGTTAATTTTCTATTTTAATTTTGGTTTAATTTTTAGTTGGGGTTTGATTTTGTCTTAATGTTAATTAGGAACCATCTGAAGTATATGAGGAATATATATATAATATCAATATGTTCACAAACCATGACAGAACAAATGCTTTGTATCTGGCTAACCTACTACATGAATACCCAAAGGAATAAGTTTTTTTGTTTTTTTGTTCTCTGTCTTGATTCATTTATTCTCAGTTATATATTTTGTCTTCAGTTATATTTAAAATAATAATATTTTTTTGGGGGGCCTTTTATCTTAGTCTAAGATGATAATAAAAAAATTATATAAACTCATTAACAGAAGAAATATAATGCATTTTTTATTTTGTATGATTTCCATTATTTTGAATTTTGATGTTATCCCATATTGTGTTTACAATTAACATAAGAAGAATAATGCATTTTTCTCGTAAACAGAATTATTATAGAGAGAACTTATATGAAATGGTATTTTATTAATTGCCATTCGAATTTAGAGTTTCTTGTTCTTGTTCTAGTTATGTGATCCCATGTAACACCCCATAAATTCTGACAAAAAAACCGAGTCCAGAATCCCCTGGTGTCACTATCGTACGTCCAAATTTTTTATTTTAAAACAAAAATAATTTAGAACTACGAAAGAAAATCCAATAAATATTATAAATATTTACAAAATAGTTTAAATGGTAATTACAAATTTACAATACATCGACGATATTGAAATACCAGTGCTCGAATTTCCGAGATAAATTATAATTTATTTTCTTCCGCTAGTGTCTCAACATACTCTGTAGGAAGAGAGGGAAAAAGGGATGAGCCGTAACCGTCCAGTAGGAAATCTCCAAAAATAATATAATGTGCAGTGAAAAAACGAACCACAAAGAAATAATGCATCAAAAGAATATTTAAGCGGCAACACAATTACCGGATCAAAAGCATAATTATATTCTCTCAATTATTTACAAATATCAGTCAGATTCTTTATTCGAACACTCTTCCAATTTAAATAATTAATATATTAAATTGCTTGAAAACACTTTACAAATATCAGTCAGATTCTTTATTCGAACACTCTTCCAATTTAAATAATTAATATATTAAATTGCTTGAAAACACTTTGTTTACAAAAATTTTGTTCAATCATTTCTTATATTTTTTTACGATTTTTTAAATATTTTTTAAACTTCATTACTGAACCATTTATTTTACAGGTTTTTCATTTTATTGTCTTAATTAGACTTTTCAACTAATTTTAAACCTTTCAATAATACAGAACCACCGCCCACCGTAACACACATAAACGAGGCTTTGATCTCGGCATTTGCCTACCGTGACACACAGACTATTTAAATAGTTGTGGCTCTGATCTCGGCATAAAAAACAACCACAAACCACCAGCGCCTACAAGCACAAAAGCTACTGCGGCCCTGATCTCGGCATAGATACTCCAGCACAAAGTACTATCAGTCGACTAATATCTCTTCGACCAAAGATTATCATTGATTTCATTTTCTTAAATCTCTTTCTTAACACTTTAATTCACTTTTTTTTTATCCGAAAAAGAGGAAATTCATTGAGAAGAGGAGGTACTTAAGAGGGGTACCTCAACCCAATGAATACAAACGGGAACAAAAGCAACTAAAAGCCGTTAAAACCGGTATTGAAGTCTAAAAAAAAAATCAAGAGTAGCGAAATAAGAAGTCCCATAGAGCGATCACCATATTTGCCGTTAAACCTAACATCCTTGTGTTTGTTTCGGCCCAAAAGAACGCTTGAAGTTTAACGTTTCTAATGAGGGTTACCAAATTTTTCGTTTTGTTTTCAAAAACTCTTGCATTTCGCTCTTTCCATATGCACCACCATATTGCGACCGGTTTGTTGTTCCATATTCGACTAAGTCTTTTGTCTCCCAATTAAATCTCCAAGATTTAACATTCATGGTGACATTCGAGTTATAAGTCCAACTACTACTAAAGTCTTCCGTAAAATAATCTCAAATTATCTGGGTCCTCCAACAATCATAGAATAAATGCCAGCTATTTTCATCATCTTCACCACAAAAGCAACATAAGCTAGAAACATTCATACCCCTTCTTCGAAGTTTATCCTTTGTCATTATCTTATTATGAGAGAGTAGCCAAAGAAAAAAGTTGATTTTGTAAGGGTATTTACGGTTCCATATGACGTCGGTTAGAAAAATAAACTCATCTTGATCTTCTTCATTCCTAATATCATCCTTAACCGTGTAATAGTTATCGAGCCGTATCATTTACCAATCGAATAGATTGTTACTGTTCACAAATGGTAGTAATCAAATTTATTTAAATTTTTATACTGTCTACTTGCTTATAGTTTTCTTCAGTTTCTTAAGATGGTTAAGAAGACATCCATTCACTGAACCAAAACAAAATTAAGTTCTTTTATTTCATTATGAAAGTAGTCAAATAAGTAGCAGAAATAAGCAGATTGCAACCAATTAATCATCACGTCCCAGCCAATGTATCCAGGCAATTCAATCAAATAGCCAATATGTTCAATTCATTTTGTTTTCATAACAAATCAATACTGGTGTACTGGATTCGCTACGGATCAAAGCCAAATCTAGTATGCAGTATCACTATGAACTACACAAACCCTTACGTAACAATTCATGTAACCCGTGTCAAATCATCATAATATTTAATTAAAAATCCAGGCAACCACCGTAGTATGATTTAATGCTAAAATATATTTTTAGTATGTATCGCACAGAAATCCCCTATCTAGAGAAGCAAAAATCCATAATCTTCGATGATAATCCTGCTAGATGAGTTTCCTCCGTAAAAGCAACCTGATTTAAGGGCTCCTCAATTCATAGAGGGGTTCCTCATATAAGAAAAAATAGAGACATTTGAAGTAAAATTCAAAAACTCTTTATCCATGGTATTTTCATAATGACTAAACTATCCCTGATTAGTTAGTATTAGTAAAATTAATTAGCTAATAGATTAAGCTAAATATAATTAATCTTAAATAATCTTATACTTAATGAAATCGAATCAATTTTTTTTTCTTTTTGGTTTGGTGGGAAGAAAAATTAGAAGAAATGTAAGATAATTTTGTAGGTTTTTTTTTAAAACTCTAGATTTTGATTCAATCAACTAGAGTAGTGAGGTATACCTCTAACTTAAACTCTTGGTCTTTTAATGGCTCAAATTTGATGAAATTGCGTTATAAAAGATGATTTTTTTTTATTCAGAGAAATTTACGGTTGAGTTTTCATGTCGAACCCAACCGTAAAAGCCATTTACGGTTGGGTGTTCTTCCCAACCTAATCATAACCGTTAGTTCAGGATGAATACCAAATTGTAACATTTTTACGGTTGGGTTTTAGCATCGGACCCAACCGTAAATAATCTAAAAAAAAAATTCTTATCCAGGATGATTTACGGTTGGGTTTTGACAATCAACCCAACCGTAAATACCAATTGTAGTTTTACTTCCAGACAATTTCAGCCAATATTTACGGTTGGTTTAGGCTTCCCAACCCAACCGTAAAACATCCTTTAGAGCATTGAGTTTAAGGTAAAATTGGGGTTTAAAAATCAAAATTTTAAACTTATTCAATCATTTTAACTAGATTGAAGGTAAATTGGGTCATTCAAACAAAGAAAAACCGAAAACAACACAAGTACTAGAATCCAATTTTGAATGATCCAGGAGAATTTACGGTTGGGTTTTTGCTGAAAACCCAACCGTAAGTCTGGCATAAAAAAAATGACAGTTTTACGGTTGGGTTTTCAGCCAAAACCCAACCGTAAATATGATTTTTTTTTTTTTTGTTTTTTGACTTGATTTTTCCTTTGCTTGGATTCCAACTTGAATTTTTTGTAAATAAAACATGAGCTAGACAAATTAAAGATAAAAACTTTCTCATACATTCTAACTAAAGTTATATATTGTATATAATACACCCACAAAAAAAACCTTAGTTTGACGCAATTGTTATAATAAACATAGAGTTAGGAAGAAGGAGGAGGGGATTGTCGATGAGTTTGACGAGCTCTTTTTTTGCTCTTAGGACAACGAGTACGAGGAGCAGCACCACCGCCACGAATACGAGCACCAGCACGACCGCCACGAGTACGAGCACCATGTTGCACATCCTCGGATTCATCATGTGTCTCTTCATCACTAGGTTGCGGCTCTCTTCGGCTAGTAGTCGCATCTCTTGTACCGTCTCTACTCATCTTTAAATTTCTTGTCGTCTCATCTTCGTCTGCTTCATGAAGCTTCCAAATTTTGGCTTGCAGGTTCTTCAATTGGTCAGACGTCGTCACATCAACTCTACTTAGGCATGGAGTGATAGACTCTGCCAATGCAAATGCTTTCTTTTTCACCTTATTTTTCTATTCACATATGAAAATAAAAGTTGGTTGAGTCTTTAGTAATAAATCTTAAAAACATTAATAACAAAAGTAATTTACGTACCAAATTGTAATATGCTTTCTTCCAAAAACCATCTTTTGTGTTGTTTCCTTCACCCCTTTGAAGTATTTTCATAGTTTCTAGATCAGTGTTAATGATTTGGATGACCAAAATGACGATACCAGTCCAAGTAATATTCTGCAGCCTCTTTTGTGCCCGCAGATGAAATTACCTCCTGCCTTTGGATTTGGTAATCCGGTTGATAGCGGTTGTTCCAAACCGTGACCGAAGGCGTTGGGTTGTAGTTGAGCACGATGCTTGGGCCTTCGATCATCGAGTCCTTCGCACACAATTTAAAGGCTTCGTGTGTTACCTTGGTTTGGACAGATCCAGTTTGGCAGAGAGTTTGACGGGGGTTGCACATCACGAACCCAAACGGATGGTACAAAGGCCCGTTGTAGCCTGCCACGTCCGAGAATTGACGTAAATCTTCAACATCTCCATCATCATCTACGTTAATCTTTACATAAGAATCAAAAACAACATCTTCAACGGTGAAAGTATCATTTTCACTTCTCATCTTTGCTATCTGCACTTCTTTATGCTTTGCCTGAGTACCGGTGAAGAGGAATTTCTTTCATGTAGGTCCAGTACCATCACCGCTCGACTTCGTTTTAGGATCCAGGCTCGGAAAGTGATCATAGACCCATGCCTATGAAGATAATAATATTAATATAAGATAATGCTTAAAAAATTCTGAATTTAAACATTGAAATTCCAACAATAAATTACCTGAAGAAGACCAGTATTCCCGGCAATCTCAGTTCCCCTAACCCTCGAAGCTTTTCTAAGGTTGGCAAGTAGGTAAGCCAGGGTGGCAGTTCCCCATGAGTACTCATGCGTCTTCTGGAGATCATCCGTCAACCACTGTAGAAAGTGAGCATTGACCCTGTTTCCTGAGTTGTCAGCAAAGAAGATGGTGCCGAGCATATATAGAAGATACGCTCTGGCTGTTCACATTCTGGTTTTATCTATGACGACCCCATCATTTTTCAACTGCCGGGTTCCTCCAAACTTCTCCCTGAGACTATGCAACAAGATCTTCTTGGTCATACCTAGACCTTTCTTCGTTGCTGCCCCCGGTTTATCTCCACAACCCAATTTAAACTCTGATTCGGCTTCTCTCTTCTCCCATTCAAGTGTATCTTTGACAAGGATACAAAGATCACTCCATGACATGTTGTTGTCAAAATCTTCATACACAGATTTACCTTCAACTGGTAAGCCAAGAATTGACTGGACATCATCCGGCGTTATTGTCATCTCGCCGAATGGGAGATGAAACGTATCAGTTTCAGGCCAATAACGTTCCCTGAATGATGTGCAGGTGACACTGTCATACTCCAACATCGAATTGGTAATTCCGGGAGCTAACCTGGCCAATTACGAGAACTTGGACGGCCATACATCCTTCAGCTAAGGGCCAATGTTGAGCCCTTTGACGAACCAATTTCCTGATCGCCTGTGTATGATCCTACAAAGAATAAAAACAATTTTTTTAACTTGAAGTTAAAAAAACGGAAATTTAACAAAACAAGAGAAGTTTTTAGATTAATACCCTCGTTTCAGCAACTTTGGCATCCCATGAATGGGGATAACCAAATAATATAGCAGACCTGTCTGGGGCCTCACCCCAAGGTCTTCCATTCCTCTTCTTATGACACAACGCGTCTTTGCCTTTGGGAATATGCTTCCTTTTCGGTTCTGGATGCTTCTTTGGCTTTTTTTCCTTCAGTCTTGGTTCAGTAGAAGCAACAACAATTTCTTTACCTTTGCCTTGAGGGACAAATTGTTCTCTGTTCGTCTCTTCTTCCTCACATTGTTGCTCTTGTGGTGGTTCTCTTATCACAAGAGACCTCCAATGAACACAGGTAGATCCTCCAAGTCTTGGAAAACATTATATTCCTCTTGTGCAAGTTGAGGAGAACTACCACCCCTACCTCAAAAGTCGTCTTATGGCTCTTTCTCAAGCCTCTATTAGTTACCCATAAATGAACTCCGTGGCGAGGGGTTGGAGTGTGAGAAATAGGTGTTACATTATTACCCCTATTCCTCTTATGTTTCCTACAACATACAAGCAATACAAGTTAGATAATTTCCAAGCAATTCAACTCAAACAACTTCAATTTGAAAATTCAGAATTTTTTATGGTTGGGTTTCACATATAGAACCCAACCGTAAATAATAAACATCACCTACGCAGGAGAATTTACGGTTGGGAATTGACACTCCAACCCAACCGTAAATAATCCTCAACATTTTTTTTTTACATACACAAAAATATTTACGGTTGGAAAAATGAATCCAACCCAACCGTAAAATTCAAGTAAAAAAAATTGTGCAAATTGTTGGGTTCAAAATCGAACCCAGCCGTAAAATTTCATCTTCATATCCTACCCTTTTATTTACGGTTGGGAAAATTAATCAAACCCGACCGTAAAATTCAAAAAAAAAAAATGGGCAATTTTTTTTACGGTTGGGTTCAAAATCGGACCCAACCGTAAAATTTCATCTTCATCTCCTACCCAAACCCAACCGTAAAATGAAGAACAAACCAGTTACAGTTGGGTTTTCCAATCGAACCCAACCGTAAATTCTTCTGTAGCCAATTTTTTTTTAACAAAAACAACAATCAAACAAGAAAATCAATCACTTTTGGGTTCTAAAAATAACATGGGTTTTGTTCAATACCTTAGATACACCATTGTTTGTTGTTTCGGAGTTTGATTTTGATTGTCACCACCGATTTGTTCTTCAATCTCTTGATTAGGTTGAAAAGTTTGATTTTGGTTGGCATCACTACTACCTTCTACACCTTTAGTATGATTCTTCATCATGATTTTTGGAGTTTAATCGACGAAGAATTTTTCGAATCGACGAGGAATTTCGATGGAGAAGTTGAAATTGGAAAGGTTGGGTGATGTGATTTTGTATAGTGGTAAAAAGAGAGGTTCGATTCTCGAACTTGTGAAGGTAATGATTTTAGAAAATATTGGACTAAATCTAAACTAATAAAAATCAGGAAAATAAACTAGAGATGATTTTTAGAAAATATGGGGAAAACCAGGAATCAGGAATCAGTTAATTCTAACAACCTATGTGATTAATCAGATAATTCTTTTTAAATTAATTGAACCCCAAATAATTGCCAAAATTGGTTTTGTTATGCCAACAAACAGAGGTAAATCACAAGCATGGACTATCAAAATTAATTAACTAAGCATAATCCATCAAGAAAAAGCACAACTGTTGAAAGAAAACCGTTTTTACTATTTAAAACTATGCAATTCTAATAACAAAAGAATTATAAATAATTATTAGAAAATAATTAAATCACATAAAATTGAGAAAAATACCTTATCCATCATCCCAGTAAATAAACTTAGCACATGGTGGAGAAAACTTGCTCAAAAGATCTCTTCATTGCTCAAAATATTGATTACAAGGTGAAATAATGGTGTAACAGCTGAACAGATACGTATATAATCGTTACAGAAGATGGTTCAGCCGTTACAAAAGAAAATGAGCAACAGGAAAGAAACAGTTGAAGCAGCTCAATATGAACGACAGTTCCAGCGTTAGTGAACGACAGTTCCAGCGTTAGTGAACGACTGTTCCAGCGTTAGTGAACGACAGTTCGCTGGAGCTGTTTGTTCTTCACCTCCTTCTTCCCTGTACGCAGCAGCAGAAAAGAAAGTTTTCTGTTCACTATTCCAGCGATTCTCCACACTGATTTTCTTGGCTTATCTTGCTATTTATAGATGAAACAAACCCTAGGGAGAGTTCTAATTCGATTAGAACTCTCAAAACTTATCCAAACAACTTGTAAATCCGAGATGAACTCAAACAGCATCGGATTGGCTTTTCCGATTTGTTTCCACGATTTCCGGCCAATATTTAGCTCTTAGATGTGCTGTTTTGCCGTGTATGAGATGTTTGAATCATTCTAGTATCTCTTAGAGGCTTCTTTGTTCGATCAAACTCTTTAAAATCTTCACAGCATAATTTGGTTACGTAACCATCATTCTTCCCGCCAAATTCGAATTTTAAACCAAAAAGGGGTTGCCCCAATCCAATATGCGGGTGCCTTAATCCATTTTCCCGGGTGCCTTTATCACTTTTTGAGCCAATTTTTCCACAAATCTTTATTCCTCTAATGTACCTACAAAAGCATAAAAACACGTAATATTTGCAAAATCGAATACTAACTTAATAGAAACTAAGCTGCAATTTAGACACTAAAATGTGTCTATCATTGGGTTACGGTTGGGAAACTTTAAGTTTTGAGAG
This sequence comes from Papaver californicum, assembly GCA_023531435.1. NCBI lineage: Eukaryota > Viridiplantae > Streptophyta > Magnoliopsida > Ranunculales > Papaveraceae > Papaver > Papaver californicum. Next base: position 1,422,272 of record JAJJMC010018788.1, read on the forward strand.
AGTTTTGATATGAAATTGAAATTGGAAAGGTTTTGTTTTTGTTTAGGTTTTAATTGATTGAAGGGCAAATTAGACTTTTTCATAGATAGAAGGGTAATATGGACGTTTAACATAGCCCCTAGGACACCCTTTAGTTCATTTTTGAATCACCCTGTCTTACATTGGAGCCCCTCTATAAATATGGGAGCCCCTAAATCAGGTTTCTTTGTTTAGGATAGTAGGAGATGACGGCTAGAGTTTGTATCCTTGTTTTTCATGTCCTATTCCTAGAATATATAATGGAAACCTAAAAATCACACGTAAGGTTTTAGACCAAGTAAATACATTGTATTTGTTATACACGAACAACATGTAGATATGGGCTAACCTTTGCTCCCTAGTCTTAATTATATGCATTTTAGATTTCACGGATTGAGTTTACGAAAAACCCATTATTTAGCTTAGATTTTAATTGGAAAATACACCATAAAATAGATGTACACACTTATTAGAAGAAGGCTGATATAGGGGCTCTAAAATTCTGGAGGGGCTCCTCTAATAAGACAAAATAGAGACATTTTGAAGTAAAACTCGAAAATCCCTTATCCATAATATTTTTACAATGCCTAAACCACCCCTGATTAGTTAATCTTAATTACATTAATTAATTAATAAATTAACTAATCATGATTAATTAAACATAGTCTTTTATTTAATCAAATGATTTGATATTTTTTTTTGAATTTGTGTTTGGTGGGAAGAAAAACTAGATGAAATTTAAGAAAATTTTGTCATTTTTTTTTTAACCCTAGATTTTGATTCAATAAACCATAGTAGCATTGAGTATACCTCTAGCTTAAAATCTTGATCTTTTTATGGCTCAAATTTGATGAAATCACGATTTGAAAGATTGATTTTTTGTTATTCAGAGAAACTTACAGTTGGGTTTCATGTCGAACCCAACCGTAACACCAAGAACACCCCATATTTACGGTTGGGTTTTCAACCAGACCCAACCGTAAGTAGAAGAAAATGAAGAACACCATTTTTTCCCATAGTTACGGTTGGGTTTTCAACCAGACCCAACCGTAAGTAGAAGAAAAATGATGAACACCATTTTTTCCCATAGTTACGGTTGCGTTTTAAGGCAAAACCCAACCGTAACACATCCTTTTGAGCATTGATTTTTTTGGTCAAATTTGAGTTTTAAAATCAAAATTTTGAAATAATTCAATCATTTTAACTAGATTGAAGGTAAATTGGGTCATTCAAACAAAGAAAAACCGAAAAACACACAAATTAAATAATCCAAATTTATGTTATCCAGTAGAATTTACGGTTGGGTTTTGCCTTAAAACTCAACCGTAACACATCCTTTTGAGCATTTATTTTTTAGGTCAAATTTGAGTTTTAAATTCAAAATTTTGAAATTATTCAATCATTTTAACTAGATTGAAGGTAAATTGGGTCATTCAAACAAAGAAAAACCAAAAAACACACAAATTAGAGAATCCAAATTTGAGTTAACAGTAAAATTTACGGTTGGGTTTTGTTTAAAACCCAACCGTAACTTATTGTGTTAAAGTTACGGTTGGGTTTTAAGCCAAAACCCAACCGTAACCTGGAACATTTTCATTTTGCCAGAGTTACGGTTGGGTCTTCAGCCAAAACCCAACCATAACAATCCTTTTGAGCATTGAGTTTTAAGGTAAAATTGAGTTTTAAAATCAAAATTTTGAATTTATTCAATCATTTTAACTAGATTGAATGTAAATTGGGTCATTCAGACAAAGAAAAACCGAAAAACACACAAATTAGAGAATCCAAATTTGAATTAATAGTAAAATTTACGGTTGGGTTTTGCTTAAAACCCAACCGTAACTTATTGTGTTAAAGTTACGGTTGGGTTTTAAGCCAAAACCCAACCGTAATAATCCTTTTGAGCATTGAGTTTTAAGGTAAAATTTGAGTTTTCAAATTAAAATTTTAAAATTATTCAATCATTTTAACTAGATTGAAGGTAAATTGGGTCATGTAGTACACAAATTTAAAGTTAAATTTTTATAATTAACATGAAAGTTAAATTTAAACTTCAAATTCAAATTCACATCAAAGTTATAAGTAATTCACCCACAAAGGAGAAAAACCACTGACAGAGAGTTAGGGAGAAGTAAGAGGTGTAGGTTGACGACGTCTTTTTTTGATAGTATGATTACGATTAGCACCACCTCCACGAGTTCGAGCACCAACACGACCGCCTCGAGTACGATCACCACGTATCGCATCCGAGACTTCATCATGTGTCTCTTCATCCGATAAATACGGCTCTCTTCTAGTAATTCACGCATCTATTGTAGCGCCTCTTGTAGCGGCTCTACTCCTCTTTAAAGTCCGGTCCACATCCTTGGCTTCATGATGAATCTCCTTAATGTTGGCTTTCAGTTGGTCACGCGTCCTAACATCAACAGTGTTTATGCATGGAGTTATAGACTCTGCTAATGCAAAGGCTTTCCTTTTCTATTCACATATGAAACTAAAAGTTGTATGAGTGTTTAGTAATAAATCTTAAAAACATTAATAACAATAATAATGTACGTACCATACTGAAATATGCCTTCTTCCAGAAACCATCCCCTGTGTTTTTGGGCATACTCTGACGACCATATTCTGTGTTTTGGGGCATAGTCTCAGGACCATTGTTGATGATAGTTGGATGACCAAAATGTCGATCCCAATCCAAGTAATCTTCTGCAGCCTCTTTTGTGCCCACAGATGGAATTAACTCATTCCTTTGGATTTGGTATTTTGGATCATTGCGGTTATTCCAAACCGCGACCGAAGCCATTGGGTCGTAGTTTAACACCATGTTTGGCCCTTCGATCATCGACCCATTCACGCACAATTTAAATATTTCACGTGTCACCGTTGTTTGGACATATCCATATTTCTGGAACGTTCGGCGGGGGTTGCACATCACGTACCCAAACAGATGGTACAAGGGGCCGTTGTAGCCTGCCACGTCCGACAATACACGCAGATCCTCAACATCTCCATCATCCTCTATGTTAATCCTTGCATAAAGATCAAAAATAACATCTTCAACCGTGAAACCATCAATTTCAGTTCTCATCTTCGCTATGAGAACTTCCTTACGTTTTGCCTGGGTCCCGGTGAAGATGTATTTCTTTCCCCTAGGTCCACTACCATCACCGCTCGACATCGTTGATGGAGCCAGTGTGGGAAAGTGATCATATACCCATGCCTATGAAGATAAAATATTAATATAAGATAATGCGCAAATAAAAAATTAAAGTTAAACATTGAAATTCAAACAATAAATTACCTGAAGAAGGCCGGTATTCCCGGAAATCTCAGTTCCCCTAACCCTAGAAGCTTTTCTAAGGTTATCAAGAAGGTAAGCCAGGGTGGCCGTTCCCCACGAGTATTGGTGTGTGTTTCCGAGATCACCCTTCAACCACTGTAGATAGTGGACGTTGACCCTGTTGCCCGAGTTGTCTGCAAAGAAGATGGTGCCAAGCATATATACTCTGGTTGTTCGAATAGCTCTGGTGTCATCTATGACGACCCCATCCTTTTCCATCTTTGCGGTTCCTCCAAACTTCTCTCTAGTGAACGCAACAACAATTTCTTGGTCATACTTCTCTTCGGGGCCTTCCCCGGTTTATCTCCACTCACTAATTTAAACTCGTCTTCGGCTTCGCTCTTCTGCCATCCGAGTGTCTCTTGCACAAGTGCATAAATCTCAGTCCATGATAGGTTATTGTTAAAACCCTCATAAACAGATCTACCGTCCACTTCCAGGCCAAGGATGGATTGGACATCATCCGGCGTTATTGTCATCTCGCCGAAAGGTAGATGAAACGTATCGGTTTCAGGCCAATAACGTTTCCTGAATGCTGCACAAACGACGCTATCATACTCCCCCATCGAATTGGTAATTCAGGGAGCTAACCCGGTACCATTTACCAGAAGTTGTACGACCGTACATTCATCCGTTAAGGGCCAATGTTGAGATCTTTGACGAACCAATTTCTTGATCGCCTGGTTATGATCCTACAAACAATAAAAACAAATTTGTTTTCTTACAAAAGTTAACAAACAAAAATTTAACAGAACAAGAGAAGTGTTTAGATTAATACCTTGGTCTGCGCAACTTTGGCAACCCATGAATGGGGATAACCAAATAATATTGCAGATTTATCTGGGGCCTCACCCCAAAGTCTTCCATTCCTCCTCTTAGGCCACTGTTCAGGTTCGGCCTTCTCTTTGGGAATTTGTTTGGAAACCGTTTTCTTTTCCATTCTTTTCTTATTTTGAGGTCCGGCAGAAGCAACAAGAATTCCTTTACCTTTGGCTTGAGGGACATGTTGTTCTATGTCCCTCTCTTCATCTTCGCTTTGTTGCTCTTGTGGTGGTTCTCGAATCATAACACTACCTCTATATAACGGTAGATCTTCCAAGCCTTGGAACACCGTATAATCCTCTTCTGCAATATGAGGAACACTACCACATTCTACCTCAAAAGAAGGATTATGAGTTTTAGTCAAGCCTCTCTTCTGAACCCCTAAATGCTTTTTGTGTCGAGGGGTTGGAGTGTGAGAAATTGGAGTTAAGTTATTACCCCTTTTATTCTTCCTACAACACACAAGCAGTACAAGTTAGATAATTTGAAAGCAATTCAACTTCAAAAAAAAAAAATTTGACTACACAGGAAAACTTACGGTTGGGTTATGAGAAAAACCTAACCGTAAATTTCCAGTTGAAAATTTTCAATAGAAGTTACGGTTAGGGTTTTAACAAAAATCCAACCGTAACTTTCACTCACCAAAATGTGCACACTCTGCTTACGGTTGGGTTATGAGAAAAACCCAACCGTAAATTTCCAGTTGAAATTTTTCAATAAAAGTTATGGTTAGGTTTTAACAAAAACCCAACCGTAACTTTGCTTACGGTTAGGTTTTAACAAAAACCCTTCCGTAACTTTGCTTACGGTTGGGTTATGAGAAAGACCCAATCGTAAATTCTTAGTTGAAATTTTTGAAAGAAAGTTACGGTTAGGTTTAAAAAAAACAACCGTAATTTTTTTTTAAAAAATAACGCACATTTTGTTACGGTTGGGTTCAAAATCGAACCCAACCGTAACATATGTAACTCTTCATCTTCTTCCCTGAGTTTTACGGTTGAGTTTTGAAGAAATCCCAACCGTAACACTCAAGAACATGATATGTTACGGTTGGGTTTTCACACGAACCCAACCGTAAATTCTATTGTGTACATTTTTTTAAAACTCAATTCATAATCAAACATGCAATTCAATCAATTAGAAGTTCTAAGAATAACATGGGTTTTGTTCAATACATTATATACACCATTGTTGGACTTTCCAGTGATTGATTTTGCTCGATTTCTTCTTGAATCTCTTGATTAGGTTTGAAACGAGGAGGGTTGAGTGCCATCACTGCTACCTTGAACACCTTTAGTATGGTTCTTCATCTCGAATTGTTGAGTTTAATCGACAAAGATTTTTGTTAATCGGCGATGAATTTTGAAGAATTCGGTTACGGTTAGGTTTTGGTTAGGATTTGGAGAGTTTTTGAAGAAGTTAATGAAATGAATAGTGTTAAGGGTGTTTAAGTTTTAATTGGGTTAAGGGTAAAATAGACATTTGACTTACCCCTAGGACACCCCTTAACCAAGACCCAAGGTTATTAAGGATCATTTTGGAGCCCCTCCAGGATATGGGAGCCCCTATATCATCCTTCTATTAGAGAGTGGGTTTTAGCGGAAGCTGATAGGCACGTTTTCGTGTCTAATTTGTTCCCAATTTGTATTTTGTTAAAGCTCGATTTTGTAATAACTGCGTCATTTTATGTAATTGTAGGTATTTTTGGAAGAATAAACTCCCGAGAAAAATTGGCTCGAAAAGTGATGTTTAGACCCCGGAAAAAATTTACTAAAGGCACCCATACTTTGGATTTGGGCACCCACTCCCCATTTCAAATAAAATCAAAAGGCGGGAGAATCGTATTTCATTTCTGCATGAGTATTTTACGTGATGTTCATGAGATTTTCTGGATTAAAAACAAGATAATATCTGCCTTTATATGCTACAAATCAATTCTCATGATATCCAGCGGAATCTTTGCATGATTCTCAATCAAATCAAGAACACAATCTCGGGATATTTGCTCGATACTGTTTGCTGATGAGAAGAATGTTCCGAGAGATATTATACTCGGAAGAATCAAGAAATAATCAAAAAATATATATTCTGGAGTCATGACAAGATAGCAGAATCATCCAAGAATCACAAAAAAATCATCGGGATTATTCTCTGTTAGTGAATATCCTGTTGAGAATTAATGGATGGATTTGGAGGTGTTATGAAGCTATAAAAAGGGATTTCGGGTATCATAGAAGGGAAGAGGAAGCTTAGGGTAAGGTTCAGATTAGAGAGAAAAGCTAAAAATCCCAATCACAATTCTCTGCTGCTGCTGCTGCTGTTCATCACGTAAAGGAGAAGAAGAAGACGCAGACTACATTCAGAAAGAGTCGCAGAACCCGTGGCTAATACATTTGAAGATTACAGCGCTAAGAAAGTGTCATATTTCCTGTAGCTGCTTCTGCAACATTTTATTTGAATCAGAAACACTTCTTTGTAACAGTGATTGCGGTAACATTTATAATCGTTGCAGTTTTTCTGTTTCATTCATTATTGTTTATTTTCTTCTTCCAATTATAATTGTGAGCAAATGAAAAATATGAGGAGCTAAACCCCATCTCTGAGGCGATGGTGGAAGCTATTTTTTCCAAAAAAAAAATGATAATATTTATTTAATTAATTTGTGCAATTATTTGATGATTATTTGCCTTAAATAAAAATTGATTTAATAATTTTTATAGAGTAAAATTGTGATTTCGTTAGATGGTTTATGCTTTGCCTAGGGTTTAGATACCATGCTTTTGTTATACAATTGCTACTTTAAGAATTTACTTATTGCAACATTTTAGAATCGAATTAAAATTTAAATTGCATGATTTTAATTATTGAATTTAATCGTTATAAAAATTGGAAAAATAGTGGAAACCTAGCCTCAGTGTTTTCTCAAATTGATTATCATCTTTACTTGAGTTTTTATTATTTTTAGTCTTAAAAATTAAATTTAAATCCAAATCTTCACAAGTCTTAACGAACTTTTCTTACCACTTTACGAATTACATCAATTTTTGGCGCCGCCGACGCGGACTTGTTTTAAGAATTGTTTTTAGATTATTTTTTTAGGTTAATTAGTTTAGTTAGATTTTTATTTTATTTATTTTTACTTTGTTCTATTTTACGTTCTTTGGGTATTTCTGTTTTTGCTACAGGTTTGGATCTTGGATTGAAAGAAAATAAAGCCAAAGACTTTGGTGATCAAAGACTTGAAGTTAAAGTTAAAGACTTGGAGTTAAAAGTTAAAGCTTAAAGAACGGAGAAGAAGACAAAGACATTTACTTTTAGATTTTATTTTTATTAATTAGATTTATTTTATTTTCTTAGATTTTGTTTCTTTAGGATTTATTAATTAGGAATTTTTTATTATTTCTGTAATTTTCTTTTACTTCAGACACTTTTTGGACTTTATTTGGACTTTGGACGACAATTACGATATTGTCTCAGCCCCTCGGGTTCGTACATTGACACAGGAGTCGGTGACCCGAGTCGACTACAACAGATTCATCCCCCGTCTGGTACGGGAGGTAAGCCTCGATCAACCCACGAATCCCCTGCAAGTGGGTTTTCTGTATTCCTTCGTATGCATATATGTTGAGGACTTGAATACAGAACTTATTTTCTAGTAAAGGGCAGAAACTGCCAATATAAGATAATGGTTCGGATTTCATCACCGTATCCTTTCTGCCCGCCTTAGGAACACGTTACCTAACGCGAACCTAATCCTAAAATTTGACTAGAAAGAGACCTATAGGGTAACGAGCTTATTAGAAAATCATTCAAAAGGATTGTATTGGTTACTTTGTTAGCTTAACTTAAAGTTCAGGAAGATTTATTTTAAGTTGATAGAGCCGCCATGTAACCCAGGGAAAAGTTTCCAAAGAGGCAGGGTTATCAAAGCTCCTTAGAGCTTATCCTGCTTCTAATCGACTTAGTCTAATTCGGATCGTTCTGAGGGATTCACTAAAACTGTAACTAATTGCCTTTTGGAAGAATAGAAGCTGGTCTAGAAACAATCTAAGTGGAGCCATCATGTTTTTTGTTTGCTAGATTCAATAGGTTTGATTTGGTTGAGTCGACCTTGTTTGTGTTTGTTTAGAATTCCCTTCCGGTTAGGAGTTATTACATGCCCAGTGAGCGTGCCTGGAGAAGAGATTCTATTGGTCGTTTTATCAGTGACGGAAGTAGAAACTCTGCCTTTGAAATTGAGAATTTAGGAAACCCTTCTTTTGAGAGACGAAACCTTAGTTTTGAGAATTTGTCTCTCAGTGAGGAAGTCATTCCTAATTTTCTAGTTGTGCCAGAAATGACAACCTTGAAAGCTTTGTTGAATCCTACTAGGACTTCTCGTTCATCATGTATCAAGTTAGCTGAAACTCAAGCAAACTATGAGTTGAAACCTGGGATCATACAAATGCTCCCAATCTTCTTAGGGAAAGAAAATGAAAATCCTTATTTTCATATTAGGGAATTTGAAGAAATATGTAGTACCCTAAAAATTCACAACATGTCTAATGAAGATTTGAAACTTAGGTTATTTCCTTTTTCCCTGAGAGACAAGGCCAAATCTTGGTTATATAGTTTGCCATCTGAATCCATCGAGACATATGAACAACTTACCGCCGCCTTTTTAGCAAATTTTTCCCTAGGCACAAGATATTAGCTCTTAGGCAAGAAATTTCCACATTTGGGCAACAAGAAGGAGAATGTTTGTATATGTATGTGGAAAGGTTCAACGAATTAGTAGAACAATGTCCCCAACACGGTTTAGATGATTCTAGACTTGTCCAGATCCTTTATGAAGAGCTAGATCATCCAACAACGACCTTGGTTGAGTCATTGTGTACAGGGAGTTTTGACAGTAAAAATGTTGATGAGGCAAAGACATTTCTGTATGAAATTGCCGAAAAGACCCATCAATAGCAATGTGGTCAGGAACCCCAGAGAAAAATTCTACTGAGCAGAGGTAATGTCAATAGGGTAGATGGAATTCTTGAATCAAATGCTAAATTTGCAGCTATAACAAAAAGGTTAGAAGCCTTAGAATTGAGTCAATTTGGTTGTGGAATAGAACCCAAGTCATATTGGGAAGGGCAGAGTGTTGAAGAGCAAGCCCAGGCTCTTTACAATAACACTAGATATGATAACCGTCAAAAGTTTGACCCATATTCAGAAACCTATAACCCTGGGTGGAAAAACCATCCAAATTTTTCTTGGTCTAAGGGCCAAAATCAAGGTCAGACTAGTAACCCTCAGGTTCCCCCAGGTTTTGGTTATACTAAGAATTCTTCTAGTACAACACAATTTCAGAATCCGTTAGAAAAGACGGTCATGAGTTTAGCAGATACTGTAGCCACATTAGCTCAGAGCACTAAGGATTTACATCAGAACACTAAAGAGTTTCAGCAGTATGTCAATCAAAGTTTACGAGAAAATCAAAAGATTGTTCAGGCTAACAGTCATGCAATTTCCAATTTAGAAAACCAGGTTGGTCAAATCGCTGAGTCTTTGAGAGAAAGAGAAAAAGGCAAGTTCCCTAATCAGCCACAACCCAACCCTAGAAGAGTTCATGAGTTATCTTATGGTGAGAAATCATCAGACCATGTGAATTCAATTAAAACCCTTAGGAGTGGTAGAGTGGTAGATAATAAGGTAACCTTGCCCAATAATGAACATCCTTTTGAGCCTATAGCTGAAGAGACTGATAAAGTCTCTAAAGAGTCTAATGCGGCTCCTGCTGAGCCTGATTTTGTACCCAAAGCACCATTCCCACAACTTCTCGTACCAACTAGGAAGGAATCCAACTATAATGATATCTTGGAGATTTTTAAGCAAGTCAACATCAATCTCCCTTTATTAGATGCAATTAGACAGATTCCTACTTATGCCAAGTTCCTCAAGGACCTTTGTACACGAAAGCGAAAGCTTAATGTACAGAAAAAAGCCTTTATAGCTAGTCATGTGAGTTCAATCATCCAGAATAACACAACTCCTAAGTACAAAGACCCAGGCTCCCCTACTATTTCTTGTACCATAGGTAAATACAATGTGGAGAAAGCGTTACTTGACTTAGGAGCTAGTGTGAACTTACTTCCATATCATGTGTACCTCCATCTAGGATTTGGTGACATAAAACCTACCCAGATAACACTTCAGTTAGCTGATAGGTCTGTAAAAATTCCTCGTGGTATTTTCGAAGATGTTCTTATTGAGGTCGATAGGTTTATTTATCCTGTGGATTTTGTTGTTCTAGATACTCAACATGTTCCTGACCCAGAAAACCAGATACCTGTGATATTAGGTCGCCCGTTTTTAGCTACATCTAATGCGATCATTAATTGTCGAAATGGTATAATGAATTTATCTTTTGGTAATATGACTATTGAACTGAATATATTCCATATTAATAAACAACCGCATGAGTTAGATGACACGTGCATTGAAGAGGTGAAAATGATAGGAACATTAGTTCAGGAGTCATTACCAGACATCTTATCTGATGATACTCTAGAGAATTGCTTAACCCATTTTGGCTTAAATTTCGATGATGTTAGCACCATTGATCAAGTGAATGCTCTGTTAGACTCAACCCCTATGTTAGATACTAATAGATGGAAAGCTAAGTTCGAACCACTACCAGTTTCTAATTCTACCTTAATTCCTTCCTTAAAAGAGCCTCCTAAGTTGGACTTCAAACCATTGCCAGATACTTTGAAATATGTGTTTTAGGCCCATCTGAGACTTTACCTGTAATTGTAGCATCCGATTTGGATGATGATCAGGAAAGTAGGCTAGTAAACGTACTTCAAGACAACAAGGAAGCTCTAGGGTGGACCTTAGCAGACATTAAGGTTATTAGTCCCACTGTTTGTATGCATCAGATTCATTTAGAGGATGACACCAAACCTTCTAGGGAGATGCAAGGTAGACTGAACCCTAACATGAAAGAAGCAGTTCGAACTGAGGTGCTTAAGTTGCTAGATGCGGGTATTATCTACCCAATTTCAGATAGTAAGTGGCTCAGCCCCGTTCAGGTTGTTCCCAAGAAATCAGGTATCACTGTAGTCCAGAATGAAAATAATGAATTAATCCCAACCCGAGTGACCACGGGTTGGCGTGTTTGTATTGACTATAGAAAATTGAACAAGGTCACAAGGAAGGACCACTTTCCCCTTCCTTTCATCGACCAAATGCTAGAGCGATTATCTGGACATAGTCATTATTGCTTGTTAGATGGCTACTCTGGTTATAATCAGATTGTTATTGCCCCAGAAGACCAAGAGAAAACTACTTTTACCTGCCCCTTTGGTACCTTTGCGTATAGACGCATGCCTTTCGGGTTGTGTAATGCACCCGCCACTTTTCAGCGTTGCATGATGAGTATATTTTCTGACATGGTAGAATGGTTTTTAGAGGTCTTTATGGATGATTTTTATGTGTTTGGTTCATCGTTTGATGAGTGCTTGCATCATTTGACCTTAGTGTTGACTAGATGTAAGGAAAAGAATTTAGTGCTTAATTGGGAGAAATGTCATTTTATGGTTCGATCAGGAATTATTTTAGGGAATATCATATCTTCTAAGGGTATAGAGGTAGACAAAGCCAAAGTTGACCTTATTAAGAATTTACAGGTTCCCAAAACCGTAAGAGATATTAGGTCATTCTTAGGGCATGCAGGTTTTTATCGTAGATTCATTAAGGATTTTAGCTTGATTTCTAGACCTCTTTGCAATTTGCTTGCAAAAGATGTTAAGTTTGTCTTTGATGATGCTTGTTTAGAAGCTTTTGAGAAGCTTAAAACTTTACTCACTACCGCCCCCATAGTTCAGGCACCTAACTGGAACCTACCCTTTGAAATCATGTGTGATGCTTCAGATTATGCTATTGGTGTTGTGCTAGGTCAACGAGAAAACAAATTACTTCATGTGATTTACTATGCTAGCAAAACTCTGAATGATGCCCAACTAAACTACACCAGCATAGAAAATGAATTGTGAGCCATTATTTTTGCCTTAGACAAGTTTAGATCATATCTCTTAGGTTCTAAGGTCATAGTCTTTACTGATCATGATGCTTTAAAGTATCTTCTGTCCAAAAAGGATACTAAACCTAGATTGATTAGATGGATCCTTTTGTTGCAAGAGTTTTCTCTAGAAATTAGAGACAAAAAGGGTGCTGAAAATGTAGTAGCGGAACACTTGTCTAGGCTTGTCTTTGATTTCCTTGATGATTCCCCTCCTGTGAGGGATAGTTTTCCTGATGAACAACTTTTCCTTGTTTCCCAATTACCTTGGTATGCGAATATAGTGAACTATCTTGTTACTGGTCGAATGCCCCAACATTGGGGTAAACAAGATCGTTCTAGGTTTTTAGCCGAGGTTACGCATTTCTTTTGGGACGATCCTTATTTGTTTAAGTATTGTCCAGACCAGATTATTAGGAAATGTATACCTGAGAGTGACCAGTCCATTATTGTTTCCTTTTGTCATGATCATGCTCGTGGGGGTCATTTTAGTACTAAGAAAACCGCTGCTAAGATATTGCAGTGTGGATTCTATTGGCCTTCGTTGTTTAAAGACACCCACCATTACTGTGTTACTTGTGAGCGTTGCCAGAAGTTAGGAACAATTTCCCGTAGAAATATGATGCCTTTGAACCCTATTCTAGTTATTGAGGTCTTTGAGGTGTGGGGCATTGATTTTATGGGTCCTTTTCCTAATTCTTTTGGTTACTTTTACATCCTTGTTGCTGTAGATTATGTGTCTAAGTGGGTTGAGGCGGTTTCGTGTAGAACAAATGACCACAAGGTTGTGGTCCAGTTTTTGAATGATAACGTTTTTGCACGTTTTGGTACACCGCGGGCTATAGTTAGTGATGGAGGGTCGCACTTTTGTAATCGACCATTTAGGCTTTTGATGAAGAAATATAGTATTACCCATAAAGTAGCTACCCCATATCACCCACAGACTAGTGGTCAAGTAGAGGTTTCCAATAGGGAGATAAAACGTATTTTAGAGAAAACAGTTAATCCTAATCGGAAAGACTGGTCATTAAGGCTTACTGATGCCTTATGGGCTTACCATACTGCGTTTAAGACCCCCATTAGAATGTCACCTTATCGTCTAGTTTTTGGCAAGGCATGTCACCTACCTGTCGAGATAGAGCATAGAACATATTGGGCTATAAAGCAACTTAATTTTTCGCTTGACAAGGCGGGAGCTCATAGGAAGCTCCAACTCAATGAGTTGGACGAGATTCGTAGAGATGCATACGATAGTGCTAAGGAGTATAAGAACAAAATGAAACTTGTGCATGATAGAAATATTTTAAGAAAGTCATTTTCTCCGGGTCAAAAAGTTCTTCTGTATGATACCCGTTTGCATCTATTCCCCAGGAAGTTACGCTCTCGGTGGACGGGTCCTTTTATAGTTCGAACTGTTTATCCTCATGGTGCTATTGAGATTGAGACACTGGATGGTAGTAGTTCCTCAAAGGTTAACGGTCAGAGATTGAAACCCTTTTTAGAGCCTTTTTCTACAGGTGATGTTGAGGAGGTCCCTCTGGAGGACCCTGCTTACCTTGATTGACCATCAAGGATGTTATTGTACATTAGTAAATTTTTGTAGGTTTTGTTTTTATTTTTTCTGTCTTATTCTCTAAAGAAGGATTGTTACGCTTCACCCAGGTACTATCTTTCTGACTTACCTCTTTATTCCTCTAGTTAACTATATTTTGGTATTGCACTTTAATTTGAAACATTGAGGACGATGTTAGGTTTAAGTTTGGGGGTATGGAGAAACTTTTAGTTGCAATTTTAAACTCCAGAGTCTACAAACTTGTGAACAATTAAGGATGACACTAAGCATTCTAGGTAGATGGAAACTTAGCTCTTTTCTATAGGAATCGATGTGCCCATCTAAATAGTCTATTCATAAAAGGATTCATAGCTCAGGTGTTAGAAATAACATGATAGTTGTCACCATATCTCGGAATCTATCTTGACCATATCACCTTCTGTTTTTATTTTTACAATTTTTGTGTTTCTCTAAGTGATTTGGTGGGGCACCAATATCAAATTATTATCACTGCCAGGATGAAGTGTTTAAGATCAAGCCTTATTATTGTATTAGTTAGACTATTATTAAAAAAAAAAAATTGACACTTTGATAGCAATACATGTGTGTTCTCCCTGTTTCCGTCGCCTAAGCAAGCGTGGAATGCAGGATCCATGAGAACTATAATGTGTGTTGTCAATGCATTTAAAATATTTTCAATAAATCGACCGCTGGAACCCTTGTATATACCAGCTGAGTCGATAATTAGTTTAAGAAATAATACTAGTGGGAGCGTATCTCAAGCCATTCATCCTGGTACTGACCTTCAGACAGATATGGGAAACACCGTTCACCTTAGTCAACACGTGCAAACTTCATTTTGTCTATATCCATCTTCTAAATCTTTTCATGTGATTGTACTTTGATAGATTCTAAGTATCGTGGATGAACAACTATTTAAGTAGAGTTTTGAATTCTTGTATGAATTTAAGTACGCTGAGTGAAAACTCGTGTACAACAATTGGACTCATATAGGGTAATGATTCCCATAGCCAAAGAATTTTGTAGCCAACTAAATAGTTTGTTTAATGTCTACCCTTAATCGTTCACGAGTCACTAAAATTTGGAGTACAGGTTTTGTGGGTAAACCTCTTGTAAACCCTCACGAGACAAAACTCGTCCACTAGGGACACCTAGGGGTTTAACGGCTTATTACATATGCTAAATGTAGTCGCGATGCCTGCGAAAGTGAGTTAGAATTTGTTTTTACTAGATTTGCTCGAGGACTAGCAAATAATAAGTTTGGGGGTATTTGATAGGCACGTTTTCGTGTCTAATTTGTTCCAAATTTGTATTTTGTTAGAGCTCGATTTTGTACTAACTGCGTCATTTTATGTAATTGTAGGTACTTTTGGAAGAATAAACTCCCGAGAAAAATTGGCTCGAAAAGTGATGTTTAGACCCCGAATTTTTTTTACTAAAGGCACCCATACTTTGGATTTGGGCACCCACTCCCCATTTCAAATAAAATCAAAAGGCGGGAGAATCGTATTTCATTTCTGCATGAGTATTTTGCTGATGTTCATGAGATTTTCTGGATTA
This sequence comes from Papaver californicum, assembly GCA_023531435.1. Classification (NCBI taxonomy): domain Eukaryota; kingdom Viridiplantae; phylum Streptophyta; class Magnoliopsida; order Ranunculales; family Papaveraceae; genus Papaver; species Papaver californicum. The sequence goes on from JAJJMC010018788.1 coordinate 1,437,641, forward strand.
AAAACAAGATAATATCTGCCTTTATATGCTACAAATCAATTCTCATGATATCCAACGGAATCTTTGCATGATTCTCAATCAAATCAGGAACATAATCTCAGGATATTTTCTCGATACTGTTTACTGATGAGAAGAATGTTCCGAGAGATATTATACTCGGAAGAATCAAGAAATAATCAAAAAACATATATTCTGGAGTCATGACAAGATAGCAGAATCATCCAAGAATCATAAAAAAATCATCGGGACTTGTTGAGAATTAATGGATGGATTTGGAGGTGTTATGAAGCTATAAAAAGGGATTTCGGGTATCATAGAAGGGAAGAGGAAGCTTAGGGTAAGGTTCAGATTAGAGAGAAAAGCTAAAAATCCCAATCACAATTCTCTGCTGCTGCTGCTGCTGTTCATCACGTAAAGGAGAAGAAGAAGACGCAGACTACATTCAGAAAGAGTCGCAGAACCCGTGGCTAATACATTTGAAGATTACAGCGCTAAGAAAGTGTCATATTTCCTGTAGCTGCTTCTGCAACATTTTATTTGAATCAGAAACACTTCTTTGTAACAGTGATTGCGGTAACATTTATAATCGTTGCAGTTTTTCTGTTTCATTCATTATTGTTTATTTTCTTCTTCCAATTATAATTGTGAGCAAATGAAAAATATGAGGAGCTAAACCCCATCTCTGAGGCGATGGTGGAAGCTATTTTTTCCAAAAAAAAAATGATAATATTTATTTAATTAATTTGTGCAATTATTTGATGATTATT